>APFE031172240.1:733-12877 GCA_000404065.3 Pinus taeda | reverse complement strand
ATCATATGGCATGTTGACTATGTCTTACTTTGAAAAGTATATCTCTCATAAATTCTTTATGGGCCATATCTTAATCCATAACTATAATCAACAAATATAACATCCCAAGAAAAGTGCATAAAGAGAAAGTGTAAAGTGCATAAAGTGCTAAAATGAGAGGCATCAACCTCTTGTCAACTTTGGGGATTGGTCAATAGAAGGTAGAGGTTCCTTACATATCTTCCCATGTATATTGAAACCTCTATATTACATATCCTCTTGAATATATTGCAACCACTACGTATAACAATCGATTTAGATTATGTATATTTCTTATGTTGTATCAATTATGTGTGTCATGTAAGATTACTAATTATGTGTCACTTATGGTGCAACACTTACATGCATTGATGGATATGCCATTTTTGTCATGGTTCATTTCTTATGTGCATCACTTATTCCTTGCTAGTTTAGGTGCATCACTTATATGTGATTCCTCATATGGTGTATCGTGGCATCTATGCATTATGCTAGTGCATTTATGCTTATATATGTCACTTATTGTAAGTATCTTGTGGCATGTTGACTATGTGTCTCATTTTGAAGAGTATCACTTATGTACATTGCTTATGTGGCATCACTTTATTATGTCACTTACGAGCATCTCTTATGGTGTGTTGGGTATAAATTAGTGGTATAAACAACAATTCCATTACATCAAATTCCATATTACTGTGGCTTTCAAATTCCAGAAAAATACGATTTTCAAATTTCACAAAACTAGAGTTTTCAAATTGCACTTTAATATACATTGAAGGGCATTGCCATCTTGCAATGAAATTTCAATATGATGTGGTTAACTACATTTTCTAATTATGAACTCAAATTTAAACTCACTATATTGGAGTTTCCACATTCTACATTACTAGGGTTTTCAAATGCCACAAAACTAGGCTTTTCAAATTGTTAAAAACTAGGTGAAAAGAATAAGGTTTTCAAATTTCACAATGAGTTTTCCACCTTTATGAAAAATCCCCACCCTTATTTTATCTTTGATCTTCAAAATGAACTTGAGAAATCGTGGGTAGTGTACTTTGCATGGGACTTGGCCAAACACAAGTTATGGATCTTGCAAAAGCCATTTATGTTGTTGGGTTTTATTTTGTGACCCCACGAAAAATTCACAATGACCCTAAATGGCTCTTGGAAGTGAGTTGCAAATCATCATAAAATTCCAAATAGGACTCAAATGGGAAAAACATTAATTCCATGAGACTCATGAAACTATGTTATAGCTAGGGACAACCCCCTAGGAATCCATAGGTAAAAAGTTGACTCATGAAACACTTTGCCCATACTGAGATATAGATATTCATCATATATATATATATATTTGTGAGAGAAATAAAACATTTGCTAAATATATAAAAATAGAAGTCTATAGATACTTATAACAAATGTACAGACATGGATCATATATTCCGTGTATTGGAGGAATAAAAAAGACACTTTTGTTAGGCAAGTGCATGACGATGATGGCCCCAAAAGTAGAAATTTGGCTATTAGGAATGTGATCCCACAGGAAAATGTGCACAGTCCTAGGAATGTGCATGCATATGTGCACATGTTCCTTAGTGTATAGGATAAATAAGGCCCAAACTACAAACCATGATGTTAGCTAGGTCACCAACTAGTCATGGATCAAGAATGCGCACACATTCATATGAACATGCACATGTTCCAAGAATGCACATGCATTCAAAGAATGCACACACATTCCAAGAATGTGCCTATATTCAAGGAATAAAAACACATCCATGGTCATTATGGTAGTTATGGTAATTAATAAACGTCCTTGTAATATTAATTAGTATAGTGGATGAGGACAACAGATGAGTTTGAAGATAGTTATTTTGGCCTTCATATTCTTTATATAGTCATGTAGCTCAAAGAACTTCTTCATCGTGAGTAACCATCCCTCTACATCTTCTAACTTCCTTAAATCTCCATGAAATGTAGGAGCCTTGCCTTTATTAAACTCATTTGGAAAATATCCCATATCACTCCTCCTTTAAAGATGATGGTGATGATGACCATGATACCTGTTTGAACTAGAACTAGAATAGAACCTATGTTCATCACCTCTCTTATTCAGTGTATTCGAGAAAATTCCATATATGATTGTGTCATCCATATTTAACATGTGCCTACCATGATACCTACTACCATATGCCCTATTAGTCCTACCCTCATATCCATGACTGGTTCTAAGCAGAAACAGGCTCTACAAATATGGCAGTTTCTGAAGGATAACTGCATTGACCTTTGCTTCTTTTTCATGTGCTTGAATGATTATGTCATTATCCTCATTGAAAATTCTTATTTCTTCCTTCAAACTTCTCTTAGTTTCATCTATGTGAGGAGACTACCCATCATCATGGCTCATTTGATCTATAGGGAAATCTCATGAACTGTATTATACCATCTTGCTAGCCATATTTGATCTTAATCCTGCAAGTGTATCATGTTATCTAAAATAAAGTATAAACATAATCTACATAAATTAGTATAGTTCAGTTGATAATATGTCATCTACAAGGTTAATAAAATTACCACAATACATGTATAATCATAATCATAATAATATATATACATTGTATCAATCATCATCCCAATTATCATGCATGATGGCACAACTATAGCACCAACTAGACATAATGCGGGAATAACAACATATCGACACTAGGCATACACCAAAAATGCATATTCGACTAGCATGCATTCACGGAAAACACATCCCCAACACCTTCAACTTATACATGCAAACACAACTACAAAATTGACCATCATCATGCATACACTTCAAAAACATATACAACCTACATGTATGCATGACACACACTTTCTACCCATCTAGTCCAAGGGGTGAACAATGCTTTGATACTACTCTATAACACCCTCCTCCCACACTTACCCAATCTAACTAGTATCTCAGGGTAAATATGTCACGAAGAGTTACTATGATGGGATTCAACCACCTATATCATGTTAAGGAATTCAAAATGACAAAACAAAACCTTACTGACTTCCCTTAGGTTTTACAAGATCCTAAAGGGCTAAACCACCATTCCAAATGCCTAGACCCTAAGCTAACTTGCCTTTTTAATAAAATATACCCCCAATCACTCCCACTAAAATCCCTCCATGTGAATAAAACCCTCCAGTCACTCCAACAAGAAGGCATCCATGTCCCTATAGTCTTTTTTAGACAATTTTATGCATGCGACCCTGAAATTTGAGCGACCTTTCAAGGCTATGACTCAAGCCTCTACCCAGAACGTGATGAAATTCTCATAAATGATAAATGCCAAGGAGAAAATGCATTTAATCAAAAAATTGAACAAGGACTTTACCTGACGCATCCTGACCATTACATAAATTTCATCAAATACATCATGAACATGTAATGTACAGGTCATAAAAACACATCTTAACATAGGGACCTCATACTTATTTGAGATTCATCAATAAGGTGTGGTACCCTCTCACAGTATTTGCATTATCATCTATTAGGTCATTCATTCATCATCCATCAATTCATTAATTGAAACATGATGATATCCATAACTCAAATCTTTCATAAATCGATACTTATAACCATCATATAGTCATAGAAATATCAATGATATAATAGATATTAAAGCCACATAATATCAAGTAAATTTACACATAGTACATAAGTCGAAAATATATCTTATTAAAATATGAAAAACTCAATCAAGTCAAGCACTTCCACGTACCACCTAACCATAGATTAGCCTGAGCCAAACATTTCTTTCAGTGAATCACCCCCATGCCATATTCCAAGCATGAATGTGGGACTCACAACAAACCAACCATGGTTCTTATTCTTTACTGCATATCACACCAACATTTCACAATGATTTATATGCCCAAAAAAGGCACCTATATAACCAGGCTTTACTCTATATCTCACTAAGGGATTCCTAGGCCCAAACAAAAAGCATACACTACCATGCTTTACCTCAATCCCACCACATACCACTCTAGGGATCACAACGCCTATACAAGAAGGGACGCCTCTGATCACTCCACCTAAACCATGAGGAATTTGTCCCTCTCCTCCCTCTAGGGTTTACCCTATCTCTCGACAATCACCAGTTTAGTAATCCTAGGCCCAACAAGGGTATACATAATTAGTATTTACTGCAATCCCAGCTTTACCAGTTCAGGGATTCCTAGGCCTTGTGATTTTTCCTTAGACCACCTCACTCAGTTTTGAAACCATCCAATAATCCATCTCAACCAAATTGAAGAACCCCATCTCACCATGACTATCTAGAAACGGTAGGGAAAGGTTGAAACGACTATCACACTTGTTAAAACCCATGCTAATAACAACAAGAGAACCAAATACACAATGCATGCCAAACCGAGAAAGGAAATCATACATGCAAATTGAAACCTACAAGTAATCATGTTGTAGCTGATGCAATTCTTCATTTCTTGCTCTTTGCTTCCCTTTTCCTTCTTATCCTTCCTTTTCCTTCCTTTTTCCAACACTAGTGAGCTCTAACAATGCTCTAAGTGTGCAAAAGTATGAGAGAATTGAGAAAATAGGGAGAGCTCCAAGCTAAAACTGAAAAGAGGTTTTGAACTGATCCTTGAAAGCATTTTTATTAATGATGCATCTATTTTCTTCAATTATATTATTTACCTTCATTTTCCTCATCATGTGCAACATGTGACCTTTCACCTTCCTTTTCTCCTAATTTCCATTGTTTTCATAAAAAAAATACCAATTAATTCGTTTTGCCTTCCCAAAGCCTTTGTCATTTCCTTTGCTAGTTTATCCTTAGCCATGATACACCAAATGAAAACCCACTAGGATGTTTTTCCCAACATTCGGCTTGGAGTACGTGTCCCATGAACTTCATCTTATTTTTCCTTTACTAGCTTTACTACATGGATTTTTAACCCAGGATTGACCTATGTTCACCCCTATGACACCTCACCCTCCATATCGCTCGTCATGCCAACCTCCACATTTGTACCCTCCAACAAGTTGTTGCCCTCTAGACATCCTCATCCTAAAACCATGTGCCTTACACTGTGTGATCATGGGAGGGGTCCAAATTCCAGTGTTTCATTCCTCTAACCCTTAACTCTCCTTCTCCCATGCACCTTCTCCCACAGCAATTTGAACCTAGAGTGTCATGCACATTTCTTGTTAAACCACCCTTAAGCCTACACATAGTATTTTTCCTTTTTCCACCAGAACTCCAAGACTAGTTCACGTAATGGCTTCTTCTAGTTCCGATGAAGATCATGAAAAGGATGAAGGTAGGGATGAGACTATTTATTTCTTTAGAACTAATGTTGAGGCTAGTGGCCGTCCAATATCACCTCCTTATCTTGTGAAATGTCCTCATAGTTCAATTGAATTAATGGACATGCTAACTATGCACACAAAGTTCGAGGGACATTTTCCATCACATTTGGAACTAATTTGAGATCTAAGAAGAACATAAGTAGTGATCCACATGGTAAAATAGTGCATCGGTAGAATGGAGACTCATCCTAACCTCTAGGTAAGAGATTGTGAGGGTCAACTCATGCTGGAGAGGGTCCTAAAAATGATCCATAAAAAGGTCATCAAACTAATAAAAAATTATAGGTACTAATTGGAACTGGTGCAAGGAAATATCATAATAACATAGACAACTGACAAAGAGGTAGATATGCTCAAGACACATGCTAGGAAAACCTTGCAAAAGATCAAGGCAATTAAAAATTTTCTAAATCACACGAAGAAGGAAGAAGCTGGGAACATAAACATTGATCACCTTCACTTGGCCACAAATGTTTCTTCGGTAGAAATAAAACACAATATGGAAGAGAAAATAGGTGAGAAAGTTGGTATCGTGGCTGAGGAAGTGGGAAACTTTAAAGGAAGATGCGAGGAACCACATAGGAGGGGCTTTCTATCATTCTTTGATGATCAAGGAAAACCTGTTACCAAAGGAGGTTATCTTAGGAAAATGATGGAACTCTGAGGATATCCAAAGTAGTGCCAAAGATGAGGGACCAACCTTACAAGAAGAGAGTCTGATATGTCTTTACAAGCAGTGTTTCTAACCTCTATTAATGCTAAAGCAACTTTTCAAAGGACAAGAATAACCCAATTGTAATCCTATTATGGATTTAGAGAAGGTAATAACTGAAGCATGGTTAGGAAAAATTCTGATATAGGAAGAGTGAGAAAGGACCCAAGCCAATTATCCAATTGAACCAATTAGCACCAGGAGTAGGAAGAAGCACTACTCCTAGCGAGGAGAGAGAAGGTTGGAATCAAAGAAAATCTAGAGGTTCCCACTCTACAACCAACAAAACCCCAAAGGAAACTTCTAAACTTTAGTTATAATACAAATGGCAGTTGGGTAACAAACTTGAGTGTTTTTTCATATACCAATAATAGTTTATGGTAGGGCCAAGCTGTTGGAGTGCCTATATATAGGCCTCATTATGAAATGTAAAGGGGGGGAAATATTGGTTTTTGGGGAAGCACTAACAAAGTTTCTAGTGAATTGTTCGGAAGCCTTGAAGAAATTTTGGGAAGAATTCTAAAGTAATTATTGGTTCGTCCATCTCTTCTCATTATGTATGTGTTCATGTCACCTTTTATTTTGAAGTTCACTACTAATATGAAGCACATTTACGCAATTTTCACTAGATTTTGAGTTGTGAACTTGATTTTTTATGTAAATTATGGACATTTTTTTTAACATCCTGGATGAAATTAATTATGGCATTAGTATCATGGTTTGTTTCAGTTTTGTGATATCTATCAAGCTAGCTTTAAGAGTATCTTATCATTCCTGATATTTCTTGCAAGGATTTTAAAGGAACAAGTAAATATCAAAATTATATGTTCTCTAATGGTTAAATTCTTCAGTTTTTAGTCATCCACCAAAGTTTACTGGACTTAAAGGAATTCTTAATTTCTCCTTTACATTGGTTAAAATATGATTCTCCATTTTCAGGCACCTTTTATTTTTTTAAAATTTCATGTAAAACTCAATGGTTATGAACGATCCTACCTAGGATCAACGGAAATGCTACTGAATAAAAGACAAAATGAAATTGTGTTCTCCCCCAACCTTGATCCCAAACCACTATCAAATTAACATAAAATTTAAAGCAAATTTTATAAAGATTCAAAGATTCATTATGTGCACTACGTGTCCATGAAGAATGCTAAAAAAATATCTATTTGAACGATTTTTAGAATTACTTACAATTCAATTGTATTCATTGTCTAATTGCTATACTCATTTCAAGAAGGGAAGAATATAAATGTGCATGAGGATTTAATGTTATGGTTGTGATTCTTTTCTTGTGATCTTTGAAATGGAGAATGAAATGCATGTGACTTGAACATATGATATGATTTTGTTATCATTAATTCCACGTTCAGTTTAAATAGCAATTAATGTTCAATTTAAATAGCAATTAATGGTTAGTTTTCTGGAAGTTAAGTCTAGCTTAATTTCCTGTCGCAGTTGACTGTTAGTTCACTACAGTGCATTGTTAGTTTCCTTCCAAATTCCAGCGTGCTGCTGAAGAAAGAACATAGCAGAATAGAACATAGCAGAACAGAGGGGCTGAAGAAAGAATTAGCATAACATAGTAGAACAGAGGGTATTGTAAGAGTGTTGTCAAAGAAAACACCCGTTGTCAAGGATTTAAGAAAAAGCCCTAGAGAAAACCCATCACAGATCAGAGCCAACTTGCCAAGCAGCTTCACCGATCACAGATCAGAGCCAACTTGCCAAGCAGCTTCACTCCTCAACAACGTTGTCAATTCTATTGTCAAAAGGTACTGCTGCAAACTTCAATCTCTGGTTTTTTTTACACATGGATTCCATTTAAACTTTATTAGTTTCATAAGTGACCATTGATAACACCTTTTCATAAGCTTGCTTGAATATTGAACAAAGCTCAAACATACCTCTATATTCTTTAGTGTCTTTATTAGGGTGGAGACTGATTGACGAAGCAACTGCGTGTTCTCTGGGGTCAAAATTGAGGAATTCAATTTTCTGCACAACCCAGAGAAAAGGTCACATTAATTTTGAAACTAATTCACCCTAGCAAATTTCATAGGCACATAGTTTAGATCATGTGCTTCAACAAGCAACCTTATGCTAACGTTGCAATTAATATCCATGCCCCATTTAAACAAAAACATCAAAACCAGGAAACAAACATCGATTCAATTTGTTCTATAATTTAGGATAATATGGTAATCTGTCTTAGAAAGATACATATCAGAATGAGTTATGGTACCAAGGGACTCGAGTCTGAACTTTCTATTGGCTAATTAATCATGGTAAATTCTAACTTGGGATAATTTGACTAGGAAGGGCATGAAAGCATCTCTCTATATCCCAATTTTGTATGTGTAATTCACTATTTTTTAACATATATATATATATAACCTGTCCACCATGTCCTGTTTCCAGGGTCGCCATGTCACATGTCGGACATTCATATTTTTGTGTCCTCTGTGTGTGTGTGTTGTGTCATCGTTTTAGCTGACTTAGGTTCGAACTGGTTCTGGGAGCTGGCTGGTTTGGAAAAGAACCAGTTTCCACTCAGTTTGTATGCTGAAGTGAACCCTCTTTTGGCCCAAAATGGTCCAGAGTCCAAACTAGTTAGTATGAATGAAATCAGCCAGCTCTAATAAAACTAATACCAATCAATCTTCTTATAACCTATTTTCATGGAATGGATGTTTAAAGAAATGTGAATGGATATGATGTTTTAAATATTTGATTTTGCTCCACTTTTCCATTGAATGCTAAAGTCAGAGCCTCCACCAACTTGATTACCTTTTGCAAATTATTTTAAGCCTGTGAATTTTCTATTTTCTTTGCAATTTATTATGTTCATCTGTTTTCTATATAGCACCACAAGTTTGGTCTTTTGCAATTTATTTTGGGCTTGTCCATATCTGGAATATAGCTACTGGTTCCATGGATATACATGAGAGAGTTCTATACTTTTGCAGTTGGAGGCCTTCCGAATGCTACATTTGGAAACGCGACTGAGATGATCATCTCTTTATATGCTCTTCATAATGGAATGATTCGCATTGTGCAACAATCTTTACTTGGTTCTATCTTGTCAAATATGTTGCTTGTGCTTGGATGTGCCTTTTTCATGGGTGGTTTTATTCATCATCAGAAAGAACAGGTCATTTAGGATAAGAATTACATTACAATCAACTATCCATCTAGTAGAGGAGAATTTATACTTGAATATACATTTGAAAGACAAAATAATGTAAAATCTCAAGTGAGAATCCCCAGGATACTAGTGTTAAGTGAGGTGGAGAGGGAGCATAGGAATAAGCAGATAGAAGTTTGTAAATGCTGGAGCTTGAATAGGAGGTCTGACATTCGGTTTATATTCTAAAGGGGAATGACTTAATCAAGATCAACCTGTGAAGAATGTACAGTAACTAAAAAAAAACTTCAGTGAACCATGATTCAACCAGATTGCAGAAGAGTGATCATGCTAAAGGAATGTTGCTACAGCATGTCAGTAAAAAATGTTAGCTTGATTCCTGCTAACTGAGGTTATCGTGAATTTCTAAGCAATCAGCCTCCCAGATTATGGAAACATGGCAGGAATTTCTGAGCAGTCAGCCTCCACTAATATGGCTCTAGGAAAACTAGTTATGTTTACACCCAACATTGATCATGCATCTACGGATTGGACAGAGTAAATTTGAATTCACTGAACTCAATCTATTGTTCAATATCTACCAAGGCTTCTTCCAAGTGAAACATTAGGTTTTTGCACCTTATTGCTTCTGAGGTGTTTGGTAGGTATTTTGTCCTCATTTCCAATCTCTTCTACACTTTCCAAAGTCTGGCCTTGAATTCTACATTTGTCTCTATAGTAGTCAACAGGTTCCTTTGTATGCAGTCAATAGGTTCCCCTATATTGAGAGGTTTTAAAGGTGAAGTTGTCAAACTTGATCGTAAAGTGCCAATTTGATTAGAATCATTCGTATGTTGTAATAAATTATTTAAAGCTTTTGTATCTTCACTTTTCTGGCTATCATCCTGAACTAGACTTTCATTGACAAGCATTTCATTTCCATGCTTGTGTTGCTTATCCCTGTCCAAACAAGAAAGGAAATGGATTTTCCCACTATTATCCTCTACAATTTCTTGACCCTTATGATTCTCTCTGATTGTCACTTGTTTTCTTATTCTTTCACTATTGACAATGACATTGGAAACTACATTATAATCTTTACATTCCTCAAGAAGGTTGTCACAATTGCCTGTCTCAAGCCAACTGCTATGACATGGCCTTACATTTTCAATAATCACTGCACTATTATCCAACCCACAAAACTCGTGTTCTGTTGTACTCACATTATTACCAGCATTATCGATATAGCTCACATCCAATGATACATATCCAGTGCATGAATGCACAGTATCTAACTCAACTTTCAATGAATTCAAATTGGGAAGATTAAGCTTTCGTTCCCTTCTACCAACATTCAAATTTGTTATGTTAGATTCATTGATATCTTTGCATCAATAGTAGCTTCCTTACTATTTTATTTTGTACAATTTCATGTTGGATAAGTTTTTTGCATTTAAATGGATTCCATCAGAATCCCTTTTTGTTTCCAAGACAAAGGGTTCGACTTCAAGCAATGATGCATAATCAGTCTTTCTAGAAAAAAGTACTGGAAATGCTACAATAAAAAAAAACTGTAAGGGATCATTACAACCGGTAATATTTCCTCTAACT
Organism: Pinus taeda; assembly: GCA_000404065.3. Lineage (NCBI taxonomy): Eukaryota > Viridiplantae > Streptophyta > Pinopsida > Pinales > Pinaceae > Pinus > Pinus taeda. Next base: position 2,035 of record APFE031172240.1, on the reverse strand, counting down.
AGCTCCTCAATGAGGCATACAAGTCTTTCCATTGTCTACATTCAAGTGGCTATGGAACTTTTCTTTCTCATTAAAACCAGACATAAAAATCTGATCAGTTCCTTTTATGGCAATGTAATTTTGAAACTAATTCACCATAGCAAATTTCATAGGCACATAGTTCAGATCATGTGCTTCAGCAAGCAACCTTATGCTAACGTTGCAATTAATATCCATGCCCCATTTAAACAAAAACATCAAAACAAGGAAACAAACATTGATTCAATTTGTTCTATCATTTAGGATAATATGGTAATCTGTCTTAGAAAGATACATATCAGAATGAGTTATGGTACCAAGGGACTCGAGTCTGAACTTTCTATTGGCTAATTAATCATGGTAAATTATAACTTGGGATAATTTGACTAGGAAGGACATGAAAGCATCTCTCTATATCCCAATTTTGTATGTGTAATTCACTATTTTTTAACATATATATATAAAACGTGTCCACCATGTCCTGTTTCCAGGGTCGCCATGTCACATGTCGGACATTCATATTTCTGTGTCCTCTGTGTGTGTGTTGTGTCATCGTTTTAGGTGACTTAGGTTCGAACTGGTTCTGGGAGCTGGCTGGTTTGGACAAGAACCAGTTTCCACTCAGTTTGTATGCTGAAGTGAACCCTCTTTTGGCCCAAAATGGTCCAGAGTCCAAACTGGTTAGTATGAATGAAATCAGCCAGCTCTAATAGAACTAATACCAATCAATCTTCTTATAACCTATTTTCATGGAATGGATGTTTAAAGAAATGTGAATGGATATGATGTTTTAAATATTTGATTTTGCTCCACTTTTCCATTGTCTGCTAAAGTCAGAGCCTCCACCAACTTGATTACCTTTTGCAAATTATTTTAAGCCTGTGAATTTTCTATTTTCTTTGCAATTTATTCTCTTCATTTGTTTTCTATATAGCACCACAAGTTTGGTCTTTTGTAATTTATTTTGGGCTTATCCATATCTGGAATATAGCTACTGGTTCCATGGATATACATGAGAGAGTTCTATACTTTTGCAGTTGGAGGCCTTCTGAATACTACATTTGGAAACGCGACTGAGATGATCATCTCTTTATATGCTCTTCATAATGGAATGATTCACATTGTGCAACAATCTTTACTTGGTTCTATCTTGTCAAATATGTTGCTTGTGCTTGGATGTGCCTTTTTCATGGGTGGTTTTATTCATCATCAGAAAGAACAGGTCATTTAGGATAAGAATTACATTACAATCAACTATCCATCTAGTAGAGGAGAATTTATACT
>APFE031172237.1:97066-109688 GCA_000404065.3 Pinus taeda | reverse complement strand
TATACACATCTCATTTTCAATAACCCTCCTACTACTTTGGCAAAGACAATCCAGTTGACTGGTATGCTTAAAAAAATTTTGGATGAAGCCAATAATGTGCACGTTACTGATTTTGACTTCACACCTAGATTGGGTTCTCTTGATCCATCTTTGAGGAGAAAGAAGAGTTTCCTTAGCCCCACAAAGAAAAGAAGAAGCAACAGAAAAAACAGTGGTTTGGAAATTGATTTAAACGTTGATCCATCAGAATATGAACCATTTGAGTTTCGATACCTCAATAAGCGAGGACGTCATCGGCCAAATAATGTCGTGTCTATGGTTCCAGGTTAGTTTCATGTGTTGAATAGTCATGGTTTTAGATTTAAGTATTTAATCATCACTATTCTCTAACATGTGGTATGTTTATTTTTACAGCGATGCAACAATCCCCAACCATGGCGATAACCCAAGACCAAAGAGAGATGCAAGACCATCCAACCTTACCTGCCATGCCAGGTACATTTGACACTTTTTAATTGTGTGCGCATATATGCCTTGATGCTTTATAAAATTTCTTTGTAATAACGTTTGACATTTTTCTAGGTAACTATAGAATAACTGGAGAAGCATCATCTTCTATCATGACTGATCATCTATGGAAGGACTTGAACTCTAGTGGGAATCAATGAGGTATGCATAAAGAATAGATAAGTTAGGTTATCATGGTGTCGTTGGGTGGCCCTTTATCATATGATAAGCATATTTATGTTTTCCCATTGTTATGTTGTTATGAAAATGCCTTTTTCATAATCTGTTCATGGTCACTGAAAAATTTGCTCGTTGTCAAATAGAATCTCTTTACTTATTTATGTTCATGCAACATGTTTGATTTTTATACTTAAACATGTAGTTACTATGTTCTCATACCTACGTTCATGGTTCGATGTTTATTAGATTTATAGATCTTTATATTTTACATGTTTATAAAGTTTTGGTTAGATGATCAAAGGCCAATGAGGTTCGGACCTTATCATTGCATTTTTTGTTGTTGGATTTTTGATTCCTTGCCTCTAGTCAAAGATCTTATTGGATTTTCATGACTTCATCAAGCTGATTTTGCCTCCATGGAATAGTATATGATAGCGTAGTAGATTGTTATGTTATTTTAAACATGCCCTCTTCATGATTTGTTGATGTTCACTGAATGATGTTTTGTCCTTTTATGCTTGTGATAAAGTGTTAACTATCTTTTATGCTCTTGATAAAGTGTTAACTATCTTGATTAATTTTGAAAATTTTAACGTCGATACTCTTTTTTTTCAGGTTGTTCTACAGTTCTGCTTCCAACCAAGATTGTCCATGCATTGAACCTCAATTTTTATAGTTCAAGCTTGTTGGGAAGGGTGGTAACTATTATGGTTGGTTGGTTGGAAATTGGTCTGCTATACAAATATGTTTTGTTGTAAAACACATCATGGAAGTGATGGTCATGGTTGAAGTCTTGCATTTTATCTAGTCCATGGTTTTCCAACTTCTAGTTGTATAGTAAGTGAAAAAGTTGTGATAGATTAATTTACCTTTTGTATAAGCATCATTACATGAAATGATGGTCTGGAAGCACCAGGGAAGTATTATTCAATAATGTGGCAATTTCCACGGTCTTGAGGAAACAATTCTAGCATTTTGTAATAAATTGAATATAATGAAATCCATTGCAGTGAATTTCTTGCTAGAAATCTGTTATATTTCCGAACTTTTGATGTTCAGCTCAACTCCATTTTGATATATTCCTTTTTATGTCAGTGAAGCAGATCTGTTGCAATCAATGTACTTATCATTCCAATGGTAGCCCCTTTAAATTATTAATAAAACAATTTAATCTAATAAGGAAGATCCTTCCAAGTGTCAACTATATTCCATCTATGTTCCTCATACATGCTAATGAAAACACTGATTCATTCTTTGAAATATGCTCCCTTCACCATATTTCCGCTTTTGAACCAATCTGCTAAGGAAGTCATTTCTGGTAATTCTCTAACATGGAATGTGGCCCATAACCAATGGGGTCCAGAGATTTCTCGTCTCCCCATCCCCAATAGACAATATTTTGGAGATAACAAAGTAGCAAGTGATCAACAAATGGGGGAGAGTTTTATTTGCCTTCTAGCAGTGCACACACATACAAGGCCCTTGGAAACCTCTTCTTTACTATTTTCTGCAGTAAGAACTTTCTCTTCAAGGACAAATGGAAAATTTAACTTTTGTCGGTGCTAATGATTTCTAGACTCAGACCCATTTAGCTAAAGGATAACTGTAAGGGTTTCTATGTTTCTGCGTCTAGCATTTATATCCCTCAATGACCAAAAAGACAGCTTCTTACCCCTTCTTAGACTAGTGTTTTTTTCTCTCTCTAATATACACCTTTCTTTTGCTTAGTTCCCTCATAAATGATAAATAAGCAAGCTAATAAGGACAATGCAACCAACTTTACATTTTATTTCATTTTTGCATCACTCCAACCAAGGCAAGGAAAATCATTAACTTGGGTATGTTTGGGTATGATCCTATACTAAACATATATTAGAGCAGAAGGAAAGGACCTTATCAACTCTCCACTTGCTTTCAGTGTCAATCACCATAGCGAGAGCCATAATACCTGACACTGGTGAAGACCCAATAACAATGACCTCAACAACACATGTTTTTCACAAGTTACAAAAATAAATGTAAAATACGTCTAGCTCTCATTGGGAACAATTCCACAAATTCAATGGCCTACACTTCAAACTATAGTAGAGGGATAATTGATTGTAAGAGCATTTCATCATTTTAGTGGTCTGTCAAACCTTTGGTATTTTTCATATTGATTAACAAACCCTTGTGTTGAGTAGCAATGGTTGAAGTGGTGGGAGTAGATCTTGCACTCTCTCCACCAAGTTCAAATCCCTAATGAAACTGGGACCGTTCTGACAAGGCTAAAAGAGTATGAAGCGTGAGACCCTCAAAAAGTGGGTGTGGCTCCTAAAGTTTTTGGATTTTTACTGAATCATAAGTTATTGATATACTCTTGAGTTAGTTATATGACTGGTGATCCATTTAAAAGGTCTTCAGATAATATGTAGACTACTGACAGAAGGAGATGCCATAGACTAAGGGTGTAATTGCAAAAGCTTTATCTTGTACAAGAGTTGTCTTTTACAGCAATAAATATCTGGCATTTCTTCTGAGGGAGACAACAGATTTCACGTGATCCCTAAGCAACCGCACTGGACCAGCAATACAACGGTGGTGATTGTGATCATAGAAGAGGAAATGACTCTATCAAAGCATTCTGTTGTAGGAAACCACCTTTTGGGCAAAAGAACTCTGCTGCAATTTGATTGAAGCGTTGAGGGCATTTGATGCCTTCAATGAACAATTTCTCTGAGATTTTGTATCACTGGCTTATAAAGATCAATTTTGTCATATGACTATTTACGGAAGTCAATCTTCTCAGTTGACTGGATGGATTCCCCTATTTCTGTACCAATTCAAAAACAATTTCCATGATATTGCCTCTTTTGGATCACTGCTGCTTGTTCTTTGTAAATACAATCTTTGATTTCAAAACTGTAACAAACGTTAAGCTTTGCTGTCAGTAGATCATCTGTGTGGTTTGGTAATATGCTGTGAATTTTTAATATAACGTATTTGTCTATTGTGCATTTTATAAAATTTTGGTTCAGATTTACTACAATGCACCAACTGGTTCAACACCAAAAAAAATTTGCAATCCCATTTTATAAAACACTGGTTCAGCTTTACTACAACACATCAACTGGCTTATGACTCCAACTCTTTTGCAATCTAAACCTGGTTGATTCTGTAAAGATGTTAGGTATATTATAAGATGAATCAGGAAAGCTTAATCTTTTTTAAAATGTAGACCTTCCAAGTGAAAATGAGAATGTGGGTGCTTAATAAACACAATAAACATAAAATTAAATTGTGTAAATTCTTTTATGTGAGAAGGAGAATCTGAGTGCTTAATAAACATAAAATGAAATTAAATTAAAGTTGAATGTGGGTGCTTAATGAACATAAACATAAAATTAAAATAAATGCAGACCTTCTGTGTAAGAATGGGAATGTGAGTGCTTAATAAACATAAGCACAAAGTTACATTTGAACATTGAACTTGGTCATCTGAAAATCAAAATCCTTAAAATCATATTTGTCGATTGTAGACCTTCCAAGTGAGATCCAGAACACAGGTGCTTAATAAATATGAGGGTATAACTACATTTGAGCCTTGAGGTTGTTCATCTTAAAATCAAAATCCATAAAATCATGTGTCCCAAATGACCATCTCAACTGCACACTCACCATGTTAGAAGTGCCAGGTGAAGAAGACAGTGCAATTCAACTGCACAGTCACCATCTTAAAAGTGCCATGTGAAGGCGGCAGTGCAATTGATATCCACCTTCCCAAAATGTAGCATGTGATGGTATTGGTCACTTCTATCCTTGTGGGATATGATGGTTGCAGTAGCTTTTTTTGAATACTATCTGGTGTCTGTGCTCAGATTGTTCCACTCCGGCTGACTTGTGCTCCTGAAAGTAGGTGATTACATGAGCCTCAATTAATTTTTGCTGATAGATTCTCATCTATTCCCCCAGATTTCATGTTGAGCACTGCACTGTAGTCAAGGTAATCTCGTCTTAGATTTACTGATAATTTACGAGGGGCTAGTTCAGTTCACTTGACTTTTGGTATGTCAAGTCATCCTTTGGCATCCTCTTGGCTTTGATATGGACGTTGGCTATCCAATTTCACCAATGGTATTTTCTCTTGTCAAATGTTGGCAATCCAGGTACGATTTACCCAATTGGTTTCTAATCCCAATTGATGACTAATTCTATGAAACTGCATGAAGAAAACAATCACGGTAATCAACTTATACATTAACTCCTGAAAATATTTGACCACGACTGAGAGCAAAGATCAACATTCAATCATAATAGTATATGTTCTTTTCACTGGTTGAACTTGTTTGCATCCAGAAAATCCATAAACAAATAAATAAACTGGTTGTATTTAAAGATCTATCAATAAACAAATAACATTCATGATGAACTTAATCAACCTCCAAAGATGGAGGTGGAGATGGCAGGAATTAGATTTATACTCCATAAAGAAGATAATCATGGTAATAAGATGCATTTCAATGACTTGCACTAGAAAATATCGTTGTGATATATGCCATTACAATAAGACAGCTTACAAGTACTAATACCATACTGATAAGAGCCACATACTACAGAGAACCCAGAATGCAGGAGAGAAAGGGTCCAAAAATTAGGAGTGACCTTGGCACTTCCATGTTTAATTAGTCATCTCAAAAATACAATTTAAACAATGAAAAATTACACATTTTTTTTGCACTTTAAAATAAGTTTGTACTTGAGGAAATTTGATCCATCTTGGCTCATGTTAGATCTGTGCTTAATATGGATCAATGCTGATTATTTTATTGTAGCCTATAGTCCTGGAACCTACAGATTTGAATCAGAGATATTCTATGCAATCTATGAAAGTTGTAAGTTGTTTTAGATGGCATAAGTATATTGACTACCATACAACTACATTTGAGTGTGATTGCACCCAATCACCGATGCTTAGAAGCTTTTTCACTGTTGGTACATAGCTCTTTCAGAAACTAGACAGTGCTTGTATCCTGCAAGTCTACACCCGGAAATTTGTAATTAAGTGTGTAGGATTTAAACCAATAAATTGACCAACATTTGTGTTCCTTGTTTTTTAACTTGGTTAATTCATGTCTTACAATATTACCAATTTTGTGATATCTCTACAAGAAAGTTAACCAGCAAGTCAATTTAATCAATGTCAATTCATTGCTCACTAAGGGAATGTTTTTTTCACGTCAAGTGCCTACCTATGGAAAGAAAATTGCCCATGAGTAGCACTTTGGAATGTTCAACATTCATGCAAAAGATGAGTGTTATCTTCCATTTTAGGTCTGGACTTAATCCCTAAATAATCATGATTATAAAGTTTTTCTGATATAAATATACATAGATGTGGGTCAAAATATTAGACACATTGATAATTAATAACATGGAATGCTATCATCAATTTCAATGCTGAACAGGGGTTTGTCGAATCTTATAAGTTTTTGCATTAAGATGAATCACATCAGTTCCTCATTTTCTGAAGAAGTTAGATAAAAATGTCATAGTGCACAATGAAGTAGTGTCAATTTAGTGGTTCAGGTCATTAATTGACAAGAGGAGGATCATCTACAACACTATATCCACGTATATCTTACAACATTCCTAATCCCAGAGGGCACTGAAATTCCAAAACCAGATTGGTTAAATTAGAGGTATGAGCTATAAACATACAACCATATAGCCAGATGTTAATCTTAAACCATGAAACTACTTTGTGCAAAATAGAGGAAAACGACAAGAACGCTGCATCAATAAAGCTTATCTAATGGCACCTGGAAAACACACTTAAGAAAAGACTTTGCTCAAGAAATTGCATAGCATTATTTAAAGCAATAGAAACCATACTAATATTCTTACAACAAACTAACAAATGAAGGAAATCCTCACTGCTTGAATCAAGCCAAAATCCATTGTTAATTATGAATCAATCACCAAATTCCACTTATAAATGTACAGATAGACACCATATTCATTTATATCATATGAGATTGATTGATCACCATAAGTTTCAATATTATAGCATCAACAATAATTTTCCTGTCTTCCTGACTTGAGGAAGATTCAAACTTGATACAGGCAAAACCAAGTTTTCGTGAACTGCAAATTCTTCCCTGGCTTTCATATGACAAGAGTGGAATCAATTCATGGCATACTTTTGAGTCCATGCTCTTGCTGTCTCCTCATAACGAAACCTTTGGCTCTTTTATATATGAGCAATTTCAGGAACAAGAGGATCATCAGGATTTGGGTCAGTCAGAAGAGAGCAAATTGACAAAAGGACCTTAGAGATTGTCAGTGCGGGACTCCACTGTTCCTTGAGGATATCCAAACAGATGCTACCATTGGAGTTAATGTTTGGATGATAAACCTGATTCATAACAACATGGTGCTACATTAGTCTCATGAACAACTATTCGCATTATGCTATTTGTGGCAAGAAACATTTTAACACAAAAGACCACCAAAAGGTTGACATTTCAAGATCACCCACAAATATAAAGGTTCAACTAAATTCACAGGATCTTTCTCTGCTACAAGTTCATAAAAAATTGAAGCGATACTAAGTATCAGCTAATCTTCATAATGCAAACAGATGACAAAAAATAAGATTTAAGAGCTAAACAAATTACAACAAACTCAAGAAAATTCCTAGAGTCTAAAAAGAAGGGCATTATGATGGAGATTCAAAGAGGAATCCTATACAGGCTACATTTTGATGGAGATTCAAAGAGGAATCCTAGAAAGGCCAAGACACAAAAATTGAGAACAGATCAGCCATTTTTCAGAATTTATAAAGAAAAAAAAAATGATAAATCTCAGAGCTTTTTTTGTTGTATTTTGATAAAAGTCTGAAAGGTTATGCAAATGGAATACTGTACCTACGTAGGATAGATTAAGCAACTCTCTTTTGGCAGGAAACCTCTTTTTCTGATGCTTGTAAAAGATCTTTCATGTTTGTTGAGCACTTTTTATTTACAAGATACGTTTCTCAGTGAGCTAGTTATATGGTTTTTTCCTCGGATTAAGAAATATGATTTATTAAAATAAATCTATATATGTATTTGACATATTATACAAACAATACAAAATTTTCATAATTCTAAGATTAATATTGCAAAATTATGCACAGTTTTTGCATTTCTGTTCATTCATTTTATAATTCTAACTCAGTCTATTGCATACAGTACATCAGTAGACAAGATAAAAATAACCAGTATCATTGATATTATCATTCTCATTCAATCCAGCGAAGAGTACATCACTAGACAAAATACAACTTATCAATCTGAAAAAAGGTGTAGGACATAATACCAATCCATTTTTTCCTAAAAATCTGACATTTCAATTTCAGTTGTCATATACATATAGATGTTTGTGAGGTTAAAGGGGCATTTTGTCAAATCTAACTTACCATGACATAGATATACAAACAATCATTCTTTATAAACTTACTAACGTAAATTGGTATATCACCTTCACTTTGAAATCTAATCACCTCCACCCCTGTCTTCCTCGACTTCATCAGATTTAACCTCCTCTGGTCTTGCTTCAATTTGGCTTTCTTCATTTTCTCCCCGATATAAATTTTCTTTGAAGATCCTTCTTACCTACCTTCCTATCGTGGCTCTCAATTTTGATTGCACTTTTATACAGAAACATCCTACAAATTCCATCTTTACATTTAAATTAAATTGGTCATTGTTACCACCTGAAAATATACAATTCGTTTTTCACTCATCAAAGTAGTCATTGGTAATTTTTTCCTACCTTAGGAAAACTAAAAGGTTAGAACTTAGCAGGAAGTGCATGAACAAGTGAGCCCTTGTATGAAGTTGAATATCAATCACAGTTGCAGATGATGGAAAGTGACCTGAAGAACACTTTTAGTGCGATCATGGTCCAAATAAATTGCATTCATCTTTCAGGGCTAGATCAAGTCAAGGAAGGTCCTGTGGAACGCATAGATGAGAGCGCCAGCATGGGTGATAATTCATCTAAGACACCATTCAGATGACAAATCAAGGTATTTCTACATTCAGTTAAGGTTACTATGACAAATCAAGGTATTTCTTAGCCATAGCCTGACAGAGAGGGTATGGTTCCAAATTCAGTGATTTCTTAAAAATATTCGATTGAAATGGCGATTTTGCAGAAGTTGGGGCTGAATTATGTATGGCCGAATTAGGGAACAAGCCTGGTTGGCGAGCAGCAGAGCCGGTGGCGAGCAGCAGAGCGGGAGGCGCCTAGTCGAGGAGGAAGATCGCGATCGAAAATCCAGCAATGATTCGGCAATGATTCGAGGAGTAGAGCGGGTGGCCAGGGGGTGATTGAGTAAATCCCGGAGCGGAGCCAGGGGTGATTGAGTAAATCAGGGAGTGGGGGTGGAGCGGAGGAAGGGGGGCGGAGCCAGGGGAGCGTGGCGGAGGGCGGAGGATTGCTGGCGGCCGGAGCCGGATAATTTTCCGGGCGGCGACGAAAACCGGGCAATTCCTCCGCCCAGGTAGACTACTCCTAATAGATAGTTGCCGCCCACCACCAGTGATAGGTGTATACAGTATGATATTCCAATATTCCACGACTAATTTAAGTAAAGTATTGAAATAGGTTATAAATTTAAAAAATAATGGAATAATATTAATTTATTGAATTTATATTATTTTTTGGTTAATGTGTTTTGGGTTTAGTATTAGTTTTTGGTTTTGTTATTCTCGTGCATTTATTAATTAAGGGTTCATATTTTTAAGGTATAATATTATTTATGAGTTTATAATATTTTAGGTTTTTATATAAATTTCTTGGGTTTATAATTACGGTCAATCATGATCCAATATCATAATGTGATAAAGATTGTCTCAATATAAAAATCAACCATAATCCAACATCATAATGTGACAAAGATTGTCTCAATACATGGTCCATCATCACAATGTGACAAAGATTGTCTCAATACATGGTCCATCATCACAATGTGACAAAGATTGTCTGGATCCATAAAGTTTGTGAGAGGAAAAAAAAATCGGCTTAAATCACATGATAATACATTTGTCGACGTGTTTCGAACCAATGAGTGTGGTCCATCATTAGGACAAGTTGAAGAATTAGATCATGGCTACATGTTAAATAAGGATAGCAGATCTTCCAACGGCTAGATTTGACTGGAAAATGGCTATATTGGACTAGACTGGACAAACGACTATAATTGACCCTGAAATGGGGAGATTTGACTAGTCAAATTATTTAATTATAATAATATTATTAGATAAATAGTTATTCAATGTATTAGTGTTTAATATCAATATATTTTATAATGTTTTAAATGTCATTAAAGTCTAGAATGCTAAATATAATATTATTTTAATACTTTTTGATGAAATTAATATCTACCCCTGTGCTAGGGGTTTCTTTATAGTAGATTTTGAAAATCCTGAAAGCAGACAATGCAGTCTAGATTCCGACCCTTGGTTTTGGGAAAACTCAGGCCTATTCATGAAGCCATGGAACCCATCTTTCAATCCCTCAACAACGGTCATAACCTCAGCACCAGTTTGGGTGAGATTGCCAAGCTTACCCTTGCATCTTTGGAATCTTTCCTCATTAAAAGCCATTAGAAATGCAATTGGGAAATTTTACTGCAGGTAACCAGAAATAGAGGAATATTTCAGAACCAGCTATGCATGCATTTGTGTGGAAATGGTAATGCACCTGCGCTGAGATCAATATATTATTTTCCAAACATCATACTTCAGTTTGACACAAAACGATCTTCTTTAACCTGAAAACCGTTGGCTATCAAAATAGAGCCTCTGTTTTTTTCACATCAAACTGGATTTTTATTAGTATCATATAGATGCGGCCATCACACCCTTTTCCCAACGCAATAAAAAAAATATGACCCCTGTTAGTTTCAAACAAAACAGAGAACATTGTATTTCCACCTGCGTAGTGATATTACAATTACCAATTGGAACATATTCATATGTCCATCGTTTCCACTATTACAATACGTTCCATCACACAACACATCACAACTTTAATTCACGCACAATAGATCACAACCAAAACAAAGGAAAAAAAACAACACATCTGTTCATCGATTTTCTTGACTACGCAGGTCGTTAATTTACATCCATATATGAATAAACGAACAACAAAAGAAATACAAAAAGATGCTGGTCCAACACCGCCTCTGAACTAATTCCCCCCAACGTGATACGATGTCCCCCTTTTTAAACCATTCGAGACACTATAGTTCTCCCATAATTGCCCAAAACAAATCAATTACATATCAACTACATATTGCCAGTAATGGATCTGCGTTCTTCCTGGAACTGTTTCGACAAATTTGGGAACTATGTTTTTATTTTGATTGCTAGGAATTTCTAATTTCTCCCATGCCTTTACACATGATTGGACCGATTTCTGAATCTTGTCACCGTGTAATTGTGAATGGCAAAATTTGGATAACTTCTGTTGTTCATCGTTGACTAGTCCCTCTAATCGACCCACCCTTGAAGCCTCAAGTTGAAATTTCCGCATTATAATTCTGTTAATTGAATGCTCGGATTACGCCCTTAGCCTCTTGATAAGAGATGACCTGGACAATTCGCACTGGGTATTGACTATTTGAAATTAACTTGAGTTTCTTTGCTCAATAAAGATCTGATCAAGATTTATGGAACCAATTGCTTTGAATTATGTTTTTGTTGCCCAAATCTCTCCCAGATTTCAGGGGCTCGAAATCATGATTGCCCACGAGAAATCGGCGTTGATCCGCTCCATTTATTTCCACCAGAATCGCCCTTCTTTAGTTTCTGTTATACCAATAATTACTCTAACAATAGATAAGGTGATCACCATAAATTTATTCCAACAGACATATGAAAATACGCCTAACAAATTAAATACTAAATGGAGAGATTTTATCTATTACAACAACTAACTAACTGTGAACTCGACTCTCTATCAACAGCAAATGAAATACGATTTTTTTTCAAGCCACAACATGTGGGCAATTTCCCACATTGCTGGCCAGGTCCGATGCTCCTGCATCAAATGGACTTTAGCACAGGATTCCCAGCGAAAATAAACCTAACAAGTAAAGACTGTATGGAACCAGAAACTCGATTATAAAAGTGTCTTCTTCTGATGTTGATCCTGCTTTGAGATAGGCCATATAGCCAAAAATTGCCCAAAAGCCTCCCAGAAAAATTCTGCTAGAAAAAACCACCACAGATCTACATGGTGGGAAGGAGCACAAAAAGAACACTACACTATCATCAAAGAAAATACTCTAGAGAAAACTCTAAATCACAAGAAATCGGGCAAGAAAGAAACAACTCTCAAGACAAGCAGGAAGAAAGCCCCACCCAACAACAAAAAAGTGAACTCGACAACCCCTCAAGCATCAACAGTGATGAGGATTCGAATACCGCACAAAATAAATCTTCATTTAACAACAAAGAAGATCTCCTAGACCAAACTTCTTCTGTGACTATCTTCAAAAGGACGAACACAATAGATTGCGAAGCTAAGACACCAATGTCTCAAGAACCAGAAGAGATGAAGGAGATGCAAGATAAAGGAAGTTGGAAAACCGTAGAAAAAAAAAGAAAGCTACAACATCAATCTCGCCAAGAAAGACGAAGAGCTAGACAATTAAAAACTAAGAAAATTATAGGTCCGATAGGCCAATTTGGTTTCAGTGGACGGTAACCACTATCATCATCATCATCATCATCAGTTGTTATTTTAAGTACAATGTTAATAATATTTGAGTTAAAAATAATAAATCTAGGGAATATTAGTAATAATAATGAGGAAAATGTTAACATATATTAATATTAATAAGAATAATGAGTTAAATTATTTAGATAATAATTAATATTAATTAATTAATTATTAATATTTT
>APFE031172237.1:85400-95918 GCA_000404065.3 Pinus taeda | reverse complement strand
ATATGATTTTTTATAATGTGTTGGCATGATTTTATTTGATAGTCATCATCTTTCTTCACTACGTTGACGACATTGTTCTTCTTGCAAGTTGACGATATTGTTCTTCTTCCAAGGTGTCTATCCGATCTTGATAAACAACTTAGACTTCTTCAAGATCTGATCTTGATAAACAACTTAGACTGCTCTACCATGGGTATGATCATTAACAATGACAAAACAAAAGTTATGATTATCAAATCCAAGAAGGACACTTGCGCTTAAAGTTATTTTATGTATGATAATACTCACTTGGAGGAAGTGTCTTCCTCCAAGTACCTAGAAATTGATCTTCATCATAAGCTCAACTAAAACTATAGTATTGAGAAAAAGATTAATAGGGAATGAAAAACTTATTTTGGTTTTGAAAATAATTATAAAACTAATGTAAAATAGAAAAAATTTCCTTTTTGAAATTTTAATCACTCCAATTATCTATATATATACTTAACATAATTGTGTTAATATATATATTTCAAATCAACTTTCACAATTTAACCATAAAAATATTGCAATAGATAATCGCTAGTTGCAACTTGCAACCAGTCATACGCCTCTATTGGATGATATTCCAAATCAAGCACTAAACGATTCCCAATTTACTTTTGTTTGCCGACCATCACGTGAAGAGATAAGACTCCACTCACACCCTGGACCATGGTTTTCAACGTATTTTTACAAATGATATTTCGAAGTATGAACTCCACGTTTCGCACTTTCGGAGTCTTTACCGTTGAGTCAGTATTCGTGGATCCAGGCGTGGAATTTGACTGTCTATGGAACACCTTTCTATATTTTTTAAAAGGCATGTGGAAATTGAAATGTTTTCAAATATTCTTCTAAACTGAATAAAAATTCTACAACGTTAAAAGTGGTACGTTAGATTTGATGCATAAGTTTAAGAGTGAAATGTTTTTGACCTTTTCTATGAATGTTTTCAGTTGATTTTCTTTGAAATTTAGCTGGGATTATTTTGAATGATATGTTTGAGTTATGTGACTTTTACATTTTAAGTGTTTTAAGGATATTGTGTTATTATAACTCAAAAGTACATTTAAAAAGATAAAAATATATAATTTCAAAAAAACATTTTTAAATTTTGACGAAAAACATGTTTAATAATTAAATTAAACAAAATCATGTTCAAATATTTAAGTTTTTTATTATAAATTTTCAAGGTATTATTTACCAAAGCCAAAATTTTGTCTGGAAAATATTTTTCACATGAATTTGATTGTTTTTTTTTTCAAAAAATCCGACCATAAAAGTGTTTAAATAGTTTTTTATAGTGGAAATGGATTCAGCACCATCAAAAACTCTTGAGACGCCCAAAATTCGGAAGCCTAATAATTGTAGCTCAAATTTCCTAAAATTTCTACCAAATTGTAATCAAAATCTTACTAAAATTTCCTCTATTTTCTAATAAAATTGTATACTAACTAAAATACCCTATTCTTAATCAATTAAATTAGAAAAATTCCCAAATTTAAAGATTTAAAAAAAATTCATCAAATTTGGTTCTATATTTATAATTGTGTGTTTTTTTTTTTTTAAATCATAGATACATTTGTAAATACAAAGGAACTTGTACTAAAACTCGTTGTTCATCCCAATTTAATTATTCTTGATTATTCTAATTTTCATATGTGTTGAGTCAAAAATATTTAGAAGTATAATTAATACGTTTTTGCAAAAAATAACGTCAAACGTGCTTGGAAACAATGCAATTTGAACACAATGATAAAGGGACACTAGTGGCAGTTTTACTCAATGTGGGTCACTGTTTTAAATGCCTTATATCTTAATACAAGCAGTGGTAATTGTCAAAATATTAGTCAGGATTATTATTGAATAAGGGGCTCAGGACAAATTCTAAGTGGTTTGTGATTAATGGTAATGGCTAAAGAGCTTGCTATAGGGCATTAAATATCTGTTTAGCTGCATATTTTTTAAGCCAATAACATGCGTGCACGAAGTGAGTTGATAAATAAAAAATCACAGAAGTGTGTTATCAGTTTAAAGAATATTCAACTAAACAAACATTTAATGCATTATGTCAAGCTGATTAACCATTGCTGTGATTAATAGTCTGCTAGAGTCAGTGTCAGCGCTGTAGTTTCTATGGTTATGGTTAGCTTCATGTATAAATTCCACTGTGTGAAATGAAATCGTTAGTGTTTGTGTTTTCTCCTTTAATATGGTATGGGACCTAGGGTCGCGAGGGCTCAGTGGTGTGGTTGTGTGTAATCATCGAGTAGGCGTGGAAAAGTGGCCAACGTTGATGGCTGGCTAATTACAAGTTTTTATAGTTGCTTTCGTGGATGGTTAGTTGTTGGCAGTGGTGTTGGGAAATTAATACAAATCACAATGATGGCAGCTATATTTGTCAGATGGAGTTTTGTAGGTTGTGGATTTGTTTGGAGTTTTGTAAGTTGTATATTTGTTTGCAGGTTGAAAGAACGAAGTTTTTAGTAGGAGTATAAGTTTTCCATTCCACAATACAACACACTTCAAATAATTAGTAGGAGTATAAGTTCTCCATTCCACAACACACCTCAAATAATTAAAATCAAAAAGGTATTTAATATAGAGTTGTAAATATGTACGGGAAAGTATTCGCTGGGCAACTAAAATCACTCATTTTGTATAATTCCTATCTAGTGTCTTAAATTTTTGCTTTGTCATGCATTAATGAGTTAAGTTGTACGTTTTGAGAGGTGAAGAGAAAATAGTAGAGCAAATCACTATAAAAATTTTTATTACATAATGAATGAGCCTCATTTTCATATGAATGTATTTTCATGCATTTTCATGCATTAAAAATATAATCTAAAGTCTTATTGTGTTGCTCCAAATTTTTACTCTATATTTAACTATGTTAGTCTGCAACCCCCAGTAAAGTGTAAATCCCCATAAAGAAAAATAAAATTATTTACATAGTGAATGAACCTCATTCTCATATAAATGTATTTTCATGCCTTCGAAATATAATCTACAATCTTATTATACTGCTCCAAACTTTTACTCTGTTTTACCGTCATTAATTTATTTTTTTTGTGTTTTTCTAACCCTCTATCCAGTTGGGATTTGCTTCCCTCAACAAACGAGACTTCTCTCCTCTGCACGTTATAAACAAATTTATAAGCGCTTGTTAGAAATCTATCTGTGATTTTGAGTAGGCATTGAGCGCTGGGTGGAGAAGCGTGGTGGCTCTGTTGTGTGAAGAGTGGAGTTGCGTTTGCATTGTAGGAGCCAAGAAGATTGGAGGCGCAAAAGAATTGGAGGTCTGGTTATTGTGTGGGTCGACGTGTGCCTTCAGCATGAGTGATGCTTGCACACTATAACTTCAGCGTGTGTGATGCAGTGAGGCGTTGTGTGTCTCCTTTGCATTGTTGAGCTGTTGTTGTTGTGTGAGTGGCCACATCGGAAAAACTTGGTAGTGAAATGCAAGACTGTCCGTTCTAATGTTTTTAGGCATCGGTACAATCCTAAAAAGGAGCGACCGTTGTGGTGTAGTGCATGAGCATTGAGAAGTGTTAGAACTTGAAGTTGTGGGTGTTGCATTCTGCTTCAGAATTTGTCCTTCTTGGAGTGTTGCCCAGCATGCGTAGAGGTGTGTTCGCTGTCTATTGTGTGTGAAGAAGCACACCAGTTTTTTTTTTCACCTGGGATTTTTTCTTGAGTGTTTAATCCTTAGGAGGAGTACGTGTAATGGTGTGACACCATTATTGCTATAAAGTCGTAGACTGATGACGTAGTCATTCCGGTGAGTCTACCGAAAGGAGTTGTGAAGTTGTGTTGTCTATTGTCTGTTCTAGCGACGAGCAGACTACCGTTGCACCTGTTGTGACTGTTGTGGAGTCAAACCAATAATTATGCCTGGTGTCATTGTTGTGGAGTTAAGCGGATTGTTGCTTGTGAAGATCTGGAATCACATTGTTGTGGAGAGTGGTGCTTTGGTGTGGCTGCGCGATCTGAGTAAGTCAGCGTGGAGTAATGTAGAGTCGACTTGTTGATCTGCCACAATTATTTCACTTTACGTTGCGAGAATTGACCGTCAAGACAGTGCGAGATCTCGGGAGATCTGTTGGCGTTGTTTAGAGGAAGACCTGGCCGCAGCTAGAATCTACAACATCGGGGCCCATGCTCATTTCCTGGCAATGAGCTGAGCGATCGTGGAGATCAGCATGAGGGATTGTGTAGATCGGCATGAACAGGTTTTGATATTTGGAGCGTAGCATTGTTCGCTCTGCTCATTTATTAAGAGTCACGGATTTGTGGTGCACTGAGGTGTTTTGCAAGTGTGAAGCTATGTGTGTGTCTTCATTTCTGAGAGTAACATCAAGCAACTGATGATTTTGATTGAGTAGTTCCATATTGCTTAAATTTTAGTCATTTGTTATGACTTTCCAATATCACTTTACCTTGTTACATTTTTGTGCCATTAAGTTAGATCAATGTTATTAATATTTATATTATTAAAATAAAATATTTAAAACATTTTTGTGCCATCGAGTTAGATCAATGTTATTAATATATATATTAAAAAATATAATTTATATTTAAATGATAGGCATTAGACCAGCTAAATAAAATTTTGCAATTCTATCTTACGTGGTGAAAATGTGTATTGTCATTTTTTCCAGTAGAATATTGAACACCCTAGGATGTTTGTTACTTTTAATTCCTATTCACTAAATTGGATTAAAATCATATTTAATAAACAAAATAGAAAAACAATAATTTTCTATTTTTTTATTGAATGAATAATAAAAAACATAATATTCAATAAACATAATGAGAACCAATAAATGAATAATTTACCTTAATACTATCTCTTTCTTTTATCACCCACAGTCACCTAAAGAGGTACAACTACCCTAAACAACATGATGGGTAATGTTCTATACATGCACTAAAGCAAATTTGGAATTTTGATGTTCCACATAACGTTTTTTCTCTCCTTTGTAAAGGATATGGAATAATTTTAAATGTCAAAAGTGACAGGTGAAAAAAAAATTAAAACTGTAAATTTTAGGGGTAAGTATTTAATTTATCTATCATATATTTTAATGACTGGCTTAAACAAAGGTCAATTTAGATAATTTGCTTAGTTGCAACACTTATTTTTTGTCACTATTAATTTGTTGATTGGTTGGAAATGAGATTTTTATAGACATAAAAAGGAATATGGAGAAAGATTGATGTAGTGTAATTCTCTAATTGGACATGGTGGACATACACTTTATAAAAGAAAAAAATGGTGTTATAGAGTTAGACTAGTAATTTATTGTGCTTTCCTTAAAGATAACTACCTTCAAACCCATGATGCGTAGTCTAGTTGGTTTGCATAGGGTTTAGTCCTTGCCAGGTTAAAATTTCAGGGATGATGGATTCCACCACTGCACTCACATCATGGAACATGGATTTCAACATATTTTTGCTTAATGATATTCCAAAGTGACCACTCCACATTTGGCACTTTCCTTGTGATATTATGTTTCACTGGACTTTTTTTCTTGATAAGAAAAAATGATGATGTTTTATCTTAATAGAAGGATGTTTACATTTACATATTTCTTCCTTATTATATTATCAATCCTCTAATATGTTAGAAGTTGTAAACACCTATGTTCAAAAAGGGAACTTAAATACATTGAGTGTTTGTGAGAAGGGCTTCGGCGTAAATCACATGACAAAGACCTTTGTCGACGAGTTTCTAACCAACCAGTGTGGTTCATCCTTAGGACAAGTTGAAGAACCAGATCTAGTGTGGTTCATCGTCAGGACAAGTTGAAGAACCAGATCTAGCCTAGAAAGTTAAATAGTCTGAGCAGAGATTCCAACGGCTAATTAACGGCTAACTTGACTAAAGAACCCAGGTCAAAAATTAAATTTAGTAATGTTAATATTATAATATTATATTAATAATTTTTAATTTATTATATGGAAAAAAGTTAAATCAGGTAAAATTATATAAAATAAATTCATGGTTAGTTTAGAATTTAATTCAATAATTTATTTTAATATTAATATTAATATTATTATATTAATAAATAATTTATTTTATGAAATTAAGTTAAATTAGGTAAAAAGATATAAAATAAATTCCTGGTAAGTCTCTCAAAAAATTAATTTATTAATAAATATATATATTATTAGTATAAATAAAATATTTAAATTTATTTAAATTCCATATATACATTAAATTAATTTACTGGAAAAATAAAATCGGGTAACAGAAAGGAATATAAACTAAAAAACGGATTAATTACTAAATTATATATATAATATATATATAATATATATATATATATATATAATATAGATATATATATATAATATATATATAATTAACTAATATAAAAATTAATAATAATAACCATAATTTATTTAAATCATTTATTATTTAAATAATATTAATAATAAAATAAATAACTAAATAAATAAATTAATTACTATAAGGAATTTTTATATTAATTCCTTATAGAAGACTTATATTATTTAATAAACCTATATTAATTTACTTAAAATAATAATAATAACTATATAATAATATTATTAATTTAAAAATAATTAATTAATAATAAAATCATATTTATTTAAATTAATTTATTTATTTAAATTAATATATAAATTAATACATTTTATGGAAAAAATAAAATAAAATAAAATAAAATAAAATAAATAACTAGATAAATGACTCGAAAGGACTCCACTCAAAGAAAGCACCCAGGATGAGCAGAGGGGCCGGGGGGGGAGGAAGAAACCCTAAGACAACAGGGCAGGGATCCAACTTCTACTGACCTTCCACCCATCATCTCTGTTGAGATTGATGGGTCTTCGCTCAATTTCAATAGCTTCCCTTAACTTGCGATGATGGAACTGATCCACCCCTGGCAATGACTTTGGCCTCCTCAATGCAGACATGATGTTTAGTCTTGTCCACATGCTCTGCTAAAGCTGATGACTTTGTTCTTCCATGCTTCAGGTCCGCTGCATGTTCGCAAATTCTTTGCTGGATGGAGCGCCCTGTTTCCCCTATATAGGGTGTCCCACAAGAGCAAGGAATTAAATAAACACCCTTCATGTCTTTGGGGTTAACAGGATCCTTCACAGACCGAAGGGAATTACGAATGGTTCTGAGGGGCCTGAAGGTAGAGGGAATATCAAACTTTCTAAGGATCCGAGCAATCCTATCAGTGGTCCCCTGGATATATGGAAGATGGACACTTGGATGGCGCTCCTTAGGCTCTTTTTTAATAAATGCTTTTTTGGAAGCTGTAAGGAAAGCCTTTCGACCAAGGTGCCTACTATATCCGTTTTCCACAAAGACATCAAGGAGGTGGGTTCTCTCTCTATCCAGGCTTTCTTTATCCGAAATCCTGAGGGCACGCGTGGCTAAGGTGTTAAGAACACCCATCTTCTGAGCAGGGAAATGATGAGAATCAGCGTGAAGATACTGCTCTGTGTGCGTCTTCTTACGGAACACTGTGTGGGAGAGAGAGCCGTCCTTCCTCCTAGAAATAAGAATATCCAAGAAAGGGAGGCTGCCATTGACCTCCTTTTCCATGGTGAACTTAATAGCTGAGGACTGACCGTTAAGGTGATCCAGGAAATGATTCAGCTCCTCATGGCCATGGGGCCAGATGACATTGGTGTCATCTACATATCTTTTCCACAGCTTAGGAAGGAGACGGGCTGAGGCAAGAGCCTTGGCTTCGAAATCTTCCATAAAAAGATTGGCCACGATTGGGGAGAGGGGGGAACCCATGGAAACACCACAGGTCTGCTCATAGAACTCCCCTTCGAAACAGAAGAAAGTGGAAGTGAGACATACCTCAACAAGATGCGCAGTGTCCAGATCTGCTAGGCGATATATCACTTCCATGGCTTCTTTAATGGGAATGCACGTGTACAAGGAGACCACATCAAAGCTGACAAGAATGTCATCCGGGTCCAGCCTAATATCCTTGAGATCCAAGATGAAGGATGCAGAGTCCTTCACGAAGGACTCAGTATGGCCAACAAGGGGTTTCAGCTTAAGAGCCAGAAACTTGGCTAGAAGGTAGGTTGGACCCCCGATGGTGTTGACAATAGGCCTCAGAGGGACCCCTTCCTTGTGAATTTTAGGCACCCCATAAATTCTAGGAGCGATGAGATTGCTCTCAATGAGCTTATGGGACAGGGCACCCACTGAGCTGCTCGACTTGATAGCATGAGCCACTGCCTTAGAGATTTTCTTCAGAGGGTTCTTGGTAAGTTTTTTGTAACTGCCACTATTGTGAAGATGATCTAACATCTTCTTACGGTAATCCTCCTTGTTGAGGATGACCGTAGCCCCTCCTTTGTCCGCTTTAAGGACCACAATGTCCTCATTCTGATTTAAAGACTTTAAGGCATCGAACTCCTCTTTCCCGAGGTTCCTTCGAGGAGGTTTAGCCTTCCTAAGGACCACAGCACAGTCCTGTCCGATGGTGTCCTTAATATTATCAGGAAGATCTCTAATTCCGTGCTCCACATCACAAATAATGTCATCTACAGGGATTTTTCTAGGGGCAAGGGCAAAGTTTAAGCCCTTGCTAAGAAGACCAAACACAGACGGGGAGAAGGAATAGCTAGAAAGGTTAACCACCTTACTATTCCGCGAAGACGAGGGGGGAGAGTTTTTTGCAAAGGTCCTCTTGCACACTAATATTGTCAGGATCCTCATTGCCAACAGGACATATTATAGTCAAATTAGACTCACCTACATTATCATCAATGATACTACAACTTTCGTTAGGAATCCTATTATTATTATCAACCCTGTTGTTATTGTCAAACTCATTATTACTAGGAATCATATTATCATTATCTATCTCTTTAATAATGTTATTATAAGACTCATTATTATTCCTAGAATTATGTGAATAATTAACTATATTATTATAAATATTATTATCTAGCATATTATTATTGAGAGTTATATTCTCATTATCAATCTCTTTATTAATCTCTTTATTGATGTTCTTCAAATCGTGAGAATTATTAACTCTATTATTATAATTAATATTATTATTATATAGACTATCTCTACTATTCATATTCTTATTCCCGTTATTAGCAACACATGATTTGTTTTCATTAGAACTATTATTATTGTCATTATATAACTCTTTCATAATAATATCCTCATCTATATTGATCTTGTTTTTGATCTTATTATTATTGTTAATCCTAATTTCACTGTAACTCACATTCTTTTTGCGCAAATTTATCCTAAAGGCATTCGATCTACAGCATTGCATTTTAAAATGATCACCCGAAATATGACTAAGACAAATACCGGTCAACCCCAAAGACATGAAAGGTGTCTATTTGATTCCTTGCTCATGTGGGACCCCTTATATAGGGGAAACAGGGCGCTCCATCCAGCAAAGAATTTGTGAGCATGCAGCAGACCTGAGGCATGGAAGAATAAAGTCCTCAGCTTTAGCCGAGCATGTGGACAAGACTAAGCATCATGTCTGCATAGAGGAGGCCAAAGTCATTGCCAGGGTGGATCGGTTTCATCATCGCAAGTTAAGGGAAGCTATTGAAATTGAGCGAAGACCCATCAATCTCAACAGAGATGATGGGTGGAAGGTAAGTAGAAGTTGGATCCCTGCGCTGTCGTCTTAGGGTTTCCTCCTCCCCCCCCGCCCCTCTGTTCATCCTGGGTGCTTTCTTTGGGTGGGCGTGGTTTTGTCCTTTCGAGCATGTAATATTATATCGCAGGTAGCGTTGTGTTCTTCCCTTTTTTCTCAGGTTCCTCCTGTCTCTTTTTATGATTAGCCTCTTCTTAAGCATTATCTCTCTTTTATCTTTTATAGAATTTACCTCTGATAAAGGTCCTGTTCCTGTTTTAGTTGTTTGATTCATTAGGTTATTATTATTAGTATATTTAAATTATGATGTATTCTTGGGTCTAATCTTATTTATATTTTATTTATGATAACTACCAAAAAACTATGGGCTTAATGATAGCTTATATATATATACATATAGTATGTCTAGAAATAAATTAAATTATTTCCTCTTTTACTAGTCTAGCTAGCCCTTATGATCTGCTTACCATCAATAATTAAAACATATTTATTTAAGTAATAACTTGATAAGAACATATAATTTATATATCTTTAATTATTCATTATAGATAAGTCTTTCAAACATTAGTAACTTAATAATAAAATATCCATCAATATTACGTTATTTAAACAAATAAATCTCTTTTGATAATATTAGCTCATTTATTCATCTAACCTAATTTCTCTTATCTCTAGCAATATAATATTATTATCTTATTATTATTAGAGTTATTAATATATATAACGTAAATTACTCATTTATTAATTTATATAACTTAAATTATTCATTCAAAAGAAACCATTCAAAGTTTTAAATAACCATTAATTTATTTAAGCAAATAAATTTCTTGGGATAATATTCGCTAATTTATTA
>APFE031172237.1:66208-82588 GCA_000404065.3 Pinus taeda | reverse complement strand
ACATCCACTAAGAGTACAGAAGTGCAACATCAGTAGCAAATATGAAATGCAAATATCAAATAAACCCTCTTCCATTCATTCATCAAAACCTCCTGTGAGGGTGCAAAAGTGCATGTTCTGACAACAAGTTTTTGATAAATTTCTGGACCCTTCTCTAAATGCATGAGAAGGGTTTAAATACTACTAACTAAATAACTTATTTACATAAATTGAGGATTCAGTTTAAATGACCATCCTTTTTCTAAGTAAAGCTATTTCTAAAATTCAATCTAATATCTAACTATTTCTAAATTTTCTCCTTAACTTCGCAAACATTCAGTATTTGCCTGAGTAGAGTTAGCTGACTGTCTTCCGTCTTTGGTTGAGTTAAACAAACAGAATCGGCAAGAGCTGGCACTATCTTCTCAGCAAAATTGATGATATACTTGAGATTCATCCAATGACTATGTTGCTTTACCATATATGCCTGGTAATAATCCCATTTCAACTTGGTTAACCCTTGGATTGCTTCTGCTTTTTCTTTAGCCTTCTGTTTCCAGTTTGTTTCTATTGCTGCTTTCTTGCAATTTTTGGGGCTTATAGGTGACTGAGTAATCAGAAGCCTTCCTTTTCGAGCAAGTTTTCTTAGCGATGCGCGATTAGCGCTAAGCGCTAATCGTGCATCGGAAACAACCTCTGTTTCTTGATCCCGGCTTCCCTGATGCGTTTTTCGCCTCTTGCGCCTTTTTCTCTTATCGGGTATAAAGATCAAAATTTGTAAAAATAGTGATTCCATGAGCTCTTGAACCTGAGCATTAAACTGTCTGTTTCTGGTATTAGCATCGTTCAGTACCCATTCAACCATGGCTATATATGAGAGATCTGTGATGGATGCCTCAGAAGAGTTCTGCGGCTCTTTCTCTCCCTTAAGTGGATTAGGTGTGCCTTCCGAAATGGACATTGGAGTACTTCCTTTCCTCCTCATAGTTTCCTGCATACTGCCTTGTATAACACTTTGTTGTTTGTTCCTGCAGCTTACAATTGAGGTGGAAGTAATGATAAAAATAATGACAAGAAAGCTTTAAATGCCGAAGATATGTGAAACACGCCACCTTACGTGAACTAGTTCTTCGAAAAACACAACACCATACTTCATTAACAACTAGCAAAAACTCATTAATTCGCATTAAAGTGTATGACCAGTTCTTGGCCTAGAAAACATTTTCTCGAATAACGAGCCAGAACCAACTGCAATGAAGAGGTCTTGTGATTTTTCTTTGCGATATCGCAGATCGCTGCATCACATTATTGCAATTTCATCGTGTTTTTCTATTGCAAGGTTGCTTGGTCGCAATATCACAATATCGCAGGATCGCGGATCGCAGATTGCAGGATCGCAAGATCGCGGATCGTAGGATCGCAAGATCGCAGATCGTAGGATCAGAAGATCGCGGATCGCTTAATCGTTATAATCATTATGTGTAATTCATGTGATTTTTGTGATGTACGATATGTGATATCGCATATCGATGATTTTAACGATTTTTAATGTGAGTGCTTCTTAATGCATGCGATGCGATGGAATTTCGCGTCACAATCTTGTGTTTTTTATCATTTTGGCTCATTTAGAAGGTACCCTTTCATTCTTTGCGCGATGCGATCTCTCCTAAGGAGTGAATTTTCTTTCTTCATTATGAAACTTAGGTTTTTTAGATTTTTCAAAGGTATTTCCCGAAGTCCATGATGTTGTAAGTTTCATTTAAAAGGAAATATAACACTAATTAATTTTTTAAATTTTTTACTAAGGGTCCCCACTTATTTAGTATTAGTAATAACACTTCATAAGGAGGGGAGTTGTTGGTGGCCACAACAGGGTCTTGACGAAGTTTGTTTATGGTTTCTTGATGTTTATGAAGGTTGGAATCACCTTCATTTCTATTTTTGTTGGTGTCGTTCATCTTGTTTAAGAAATCCCTATGTCAAACTAAGGTTTGCAGTTTTTGAAGCCTTTTTTGTTTGATGTTGGGTTCTAGATCTTCTATGTGAGGTATCTAGTTGTTTTGTGGCTTAGGAATAGATCTTTTTTCTTTTAATCTTGTTGATAACCCAGTCATTGAATTGCTTATTTTGTGACCTAGAAGTTGGATTCTTTTTTCTTTTTCTTTCTTGATTTTGAAAGGGGCTTGTGATTATTGTATGAATGAGAGGATTTAGTTCTCTGGAATATTTCTGGCCAAATTCTTGAATTGATTAAGTCTCTCATTTCTACTAGTCTTTTATCTTTGTGATCATTTGTGACTAGGTAGATTTAAGTCTTTTCCATACCTTTGGTCTTAAGATCATTGTTTGTTTTCCCTTTCTAAACCTTTTAAGCTCTTTAAATCTTTAAAAGAAAAAGAAAAACATTTTGTTTTGTTTTTTTCTTTGTATTGTTTTGGGGTTTTAGAAAGTGTGTGACTTCTTGTTATGAGGTTAAAAGCATTTTTTCTTTGAGGACCACTTTTTCTTTAGGGGATTTGCTTCTCTTTGTTTGTTAATTTGGCCTTTACCTTTGTAATCACATTTATTTATTTTTAAGCCTTTCTTTGAATCTTTCATTTACATGATAATACGCATTAGGTTAGGTGCATTTTAGACATCATTTAGTCCTTTTACTTAGGTTTTGAATGTGTGGTTTCTTAATTTAAAAATAAAAAGAGCTTTTTACTTTCTTAGGTTTCTCATAGAAACCTTGTAGAAATATATTTCATTTAAGAAAAATAAGTGGTGCATTCTTGTGTAGCCTAGGTTTTATATTTATTTATTTTGTGTCAGAGCATCATCAGTTGCACTTCCACTTCCCTTGTCTCAAATAACAACCAACTAAAATGAGTGCTTAAAATTAAAATGAACTATACTTTTTATTTTTGTCATAGAAACAACAACTAATTTAGGGAATTTAGGGCCTTAGAATAGATGTGTGGAGAGTAAACTCTCCAAGTCCACTTAAACTGAAAGTATAGAAGTTTATTAATGAGTGGAAATATAGTGTTGTTAAGATTTACAGGAAATTTCCTCTAACATAGGAGTCAAACATGAGGATGTATGAAGATAAGGAAAGAGAGATACCCCCTCTCCTACTTCTTGGATTGTAAACACACAACTCTTCCGCTCGGCTTGTGATCTTGAGCTAATGACCTTAGTTTCCTTTCCTAGGGACCATACAAGTAATTGCGGGGGGGCATTCATGTGGTACCTAACGTAGATGTTGCATCACTTTCATAGTACTTTTGGAGGATTCCCTTGCCAAGCTTGGGTACTTGACTAATAAAACCTATTTTCTAGAGGTCAACATAGGTACCTTTACAAAGGAAATGACTATTCTTTTGTACCTTCATTGGTAGGCTTGGATCCTCATCATATCAACCTACCTTCTAGAGGTCCTTATATTCAATTTCTTGTATTTGGTGTTCGGTCCTAATCACCCGGAGAGAAAATAATTGGAAGTTGTTTGCTTGATTATATATTTAGGATTTTTTTAGAGAGTGCTCTATGCTCCTAGTTTTCCTTAGATGATTTAAGTCATTAATTTTTATTTATATATAAAGGTGGTTGATCAACCAGTTCATCCATCTAGAAGGCTTTGTGGGCTTTCACCTGCGAGTATAGAGACTTCACCTAGAAGGCATAGGAGTAGTTTTTCTAGTTATTTTGAACCAGTGCTAGCTAACATAGCGGAGTCAAATCCTTCTCTGAGGGCTCTTATTTCACAAGGTGAACCTAGGATAGTCCATAATTTGGGAGGAAACACTCTAGTTCTCGCTAGAGTACTCTTCCAATTGGAAGATGAAGTAGAAATTGAAGATGTTTCTGAGTCCCCTATGACTCCTATTGAACCTCTTCCTTCTCATCATCCTTATGTTGTATCGTGCATGGGTACTTTGACTCATAGGCTAGCTAGCCCTGTTCACTCTTCTTCTTTCTTATTAATGGGTAATGTTAGTCACACACATTTGGTTGTCGATACAGTTGGTGTACATACTCCTTATTTAGCTATAGGAGGAGGTATTATTCCTTTTTCTATTATTAAACCTAGTACAATAGTTGTTAGCTCTACCTCCGTCCAGTGTTCGAATGGGGGCACCCAACCTTATGCTCCTTTCAATACTTCTTATTCTTTTGGAGTGCCATCTAGTGGGATTCCCTCAATCTCATCAACTTTACCTTATATCTCTTCTGTATCTATGAATTTGATGGCTAGTGTTTCAAAATATTTACAAGGCTTTTCATTTGGAAGTGGACATGTTATGTCTTCCAATCCATTTTTGAATATAGGATCAATGCCTTTCTCTGGCTATGCTCAAAACATTAATCCTTTTCAAGCACGCCAAGGCTTGGTATATCCTTCCATTAGTGGGTTTGGGTCTAGGAATATCTCATTTATTTGGTTATTAGGGCGTTATTCCCTTCCCTACCTCTAGTACTTCACAAGTTTTTCCTCCTTTCGCTAGTGCTTGGAACAATTACTAGGGGCTCTCCCCTTCATATAATGTTCCTCCAAGATAAATGTTTCCTATAACTAGTAATCTTGAAGTAGGGGACGGATACCCTGTGTATACCCCTAGACTACAAGGTTTCCCTTATATTTCAATTGCTTCTACGAGTAATCCTCGGCAACCTAGTGCCTCCCAAAATCTAGGATACTCTTTTTTGAATGTTGGGAATTCTACTCTTGCGGCTTGGAATTGTGTAGTCTCTCCACACTTACCATTCCTCGGAACTCTTAATTTTCCATATCTTTCAAAATTAACTAATGATTTGATCCATTACAACCTGAATTGACCTCCTGTCACTACTAAAATTCTGCTTGATATACCAAAAGTTGAAGGGAATTTTGGTGAGGATCCAGCAAACCATGTAACCACTTTCCACTTATGGTGCCCATCAAAAACCTTGATTGATGATTCAATTGGATGGAGACTCTTTCAACGCACCTTAATGGGAAATGTGATGAAATAGTATATCGAATTAAAGGGTGGATCATTTTCTACATTTGGTGAGTTGGATTTAATGTTTCTCAACCATTTTCAGTTACTTGTCTGTTATGATGTCAGAACTAAACTTCTGGCCAATCTTGAGCAGTATAAAGCTACCCATATTTTTTACCACATTCAAGAGTGGTGTAGAAGGAAGAGGTTGACCAAGGCTTATATCCCTGATGAATTTATTCTTGAATTGTTTTTGAAATCATTAAAACTAGAGATATCTAAGGATGTGTCACTTTTAGGAGTGTTCACAGAAGAACATGATATCTTTAGAGCCCAACAATTAGAGATTATTTATTACCATTATGTGTTATGCTCTTGACCTATGAGAAGATACCAGAATACCAAATATGTGAAGAAATATACCCAGAACATAGAACAATAAGAAATAACAACATCTATTTTATTATTCAGAAAGGAGAGCAATGTTCACTTGCCTCTTCGAATGGGAAACCTCAAATAGATCTAGGCTTAATTACAAAATAAGACATGACACTCCTCGAGGGGAGTCTCGATCCTTTATATAGGATTCATAATTTCAATACCATGGGTTAGTACCATGGTTCTTATTAATATCATCTATCTAATACCATGGCCCATTTGCAACTAATTGTGGTCCCTTCTTTAAATGCGGGTCAACCACTTACAATTATTAATATGGGCTTTATTGACTCCTTACTTAACTATAACTATGACTTGACCCTATTACATAAATAAGGGGGTTAGGGTTGGACCCTAACATGCCCTCCCCCATAAAAATAGCCTTGTCCTCAAGGCTGAAGCTGCAGAAACTACTGAAGGATGGTGGCTGGTTCCCATGTCACATATTTTGGAGAGGTGTCTTTCCACTTGATGAGGACTTCCTTGATCATGTGGCTACGCAGGTGTCATTCTCACATGCCAAGAACTTGTTCAAGTTGGAGTCAGATTGAACCTTCTTCGTCTAATTCCGGTAGACTAGTTTGAATTCAACAATGGTTCCCAATCACTTTCTTGAGGCATGAGACATGGAAGACTGGATGGATTTTTGGAGTGGGTGGAAAATCTAGCTTGTAGGCTACTTCTCTGATGTGTTGAACTACTTGATATGGTCCATAGAATTTTGGAGAAAATTTCTGACAACCCTTGTCTTTGAGTGATGTTTGCTTATATGGTTGCAGCCTCAAAAATACCTTATCCCCTTCTTGAAATTTGAATTCTGAACAATGTTGATCTACTTGTTGCTTCATGCAGTTTTGAGCTTGATGAAGATTCTCTCTGAGGTGGGCCAGCTTGGTTGCTCGGTTCTGTAGGATTTGATCTACTGCTTGTACCTTCGAGCATCCCTGGATATAAGAAGTAGGTGAAGGGGGGAGTTGGCCATAAACTGCTTCATATGGAGTCATTTTGGTGGTGGCATGATAGTTAGTGTTGTACCACCATTCGGCTAGAGGTAAACATTGTACCCATAGATGTTGCTTTTCTGAAGTGAAACACATAAGGTAGGTCTCCAGACATTTGTTGACTGCTTTAGTTTGACCATTAGTTTGGGGATGATTGGAAGTATTGAGTTGTAGTTGGGTAACTTGTAGCCTAAAGAGTTCCTGCCAAAGTTACTGGTGAAGATCGGGTCACAGTTAGACACAATGGAAGTGGGCATGCCATGCAATTTGAAGATGTGGTCCATGAAAGATTGAGCCACCAAAGCTGGTTTAAAAGAGTGGGGTAGGGTGCAAAAATGAGCATACTTAGAAAGTCTGTCCACAACCACCATGATGACTGACTTATTGCCTAACTTCAGAAGACCCGTAATGAAGTCCACAGAAACCTCCATCCAGATCGGGGCCAGGATGGGCAATGGCTATAATGTGCTTGGGGAATTGACTATTTCTCCTTTATGGAACTGATATATGTCACACTCAACTACAAAATTAAGAATGTCCTTTTTCATGCCTGTCCAAAAGAATGAACGTCGAGTGTGAGCATAAGTCTTCTCAAAGCCTGAATGGCCTGCAGTGGGAGATGAGTGCAACTCTGCCAAAATGTGATTTTTGAGGGTGGATGTTGGTGATATCACGCCTCTGTCCTTGTAGTGAAGAATCTCATCTTGCCAAGAGTAGCCTGTTGTGGAATTTGGATCTGCTTGCAATTTATTATGAGTTGGGAGAGCAAAGGATGTGAAAACCATTACTTGAAAGCCTCTTCAATCCATTTTGGAATGGGAAGGGAGATTGCGAGCAGGGTGCTTTCCTCCTAAAATTAGCGTGACAAAGCATCTGCTACTACATTTTCACACCCTTTCTTGTAAATTATCTCATAATCATATCCCAAAATTTTGGCAAGAAATTTATTTTGTTGTGGCGAGGATAGGCGTTGCTCCAAAAAATATTGAAGGCTTTGATGGTCTGTGTGGATTTGGAAATGTTGCCCTAATAAGTATGGTCACCAGGTATCCATTGCATGTAAGATGGCCATCATCTCCTTCTCATAGGTAGATTGTCCTAGATTTTTTCCACTTAGTTGTTGTCTAGTGAAGGCCAAGGGTCAACCTTCCTACATTAAGACTACCCCAATGCCCATACCTAAAGCATCACATTCAATCACAAAAGATTTGGTGAAGTCGGGTAGTGTTAATATAGGAGTGGAACACATGGCATGTTTGAGAGCTATAAATGCCTGTTGCACATCATCATTCCAGAGAAATGAATTTTTGTTGAGAAGGTGAGTGAGGGGTCTAGAAATGTGAGCATAATTGTGGACAAATTTGTGATAGTAGCCCATGAGACCAAAAAATCTTCTCAATCTCTTCAAGGTCTTTGGTTGAGGCCAATCCTGCATTTCCTAAATATTTTTGGGGTCCACCCTGACACCTTCAAGCCCCACAATGTGTCCCAAATACTCAACTTCTTCCATGCCAAAAGAGCACTTGGAAATCTTGACAAATAACTTATGCTTCTGGAGTAGTTGCAAGAGCAGATCTACATTGTGAAGATGTGTGGCCCAGGTGTGGCTGTAGATGAGGATGTCATCAACGAAAACGAGGACAAATTTTCTGAGATATGGTTTGAGTAGGTGGTTCATGAGGCTTTGAAAATTGGATGGGGCATTACAAAGACCAAACGGCATGACCAGGAATTCATAATGGCCTCCATGAGTTCAGAAAGTAGTCTTTGGAATGTCTACTTCTTTCATGCGAATTTGGTGATAGCCCGAGTGAAGGTCAAGCTTAGTAAAGAATTGAGCCCCATTTAGTTCATGCAGAAGATCATCAACAACCAGGATGGGAAATTTATCTTTGACCATTAGCTTGTTGAGGGCCCTGAAGTCTAGACACATATGCCATTCCCAATCTTTCTTGAGCACCATGACCACAGGCGATGAATAAGGGCTAATGCTATGAAAATGACACCTACTTCCAGGAGTTCCTTGATGATTTTTCCAATTTCATTCTTTTGGGCGAACGGATATCGATATGGGCACACATTTGGTGGTTGGGCCCTTGGGACCAAAGTAATGCTATGATCATGTTCCGCTCTTGAGGGTGGAAGCTCATGAGGCTTGTCAAAGACCGGCATATGGTTGTTTAAGATTTGTTGCATCTCAGGATGAATATGAAGAGAAGTGGGTTCGAAGGCCTAGATGGCATTAAATTGGGTTGTAACTCCATGGTGGCCATTTCTTAACAATTTTTCCATCCTATGCGAGTTGATGATAGAGGGAGCGCCTGCCTAGAGTCCGTGGATGGTATGTGTGTGTTTGTTCTGCTTAAAGCTCAAATATAACTCCTGGAAATCCATTGTGGTTGGGCCGAGTGTGAAGAGCCATTCAGCACCCATGACAATGTCAAACCCATCCATGTGTATGGCAAACATGTCAGTCTTTAGCTGATAATCCCCCATTTGAAGTTTGACATTTTCACAACAGCCTTCACATATCATTGTCCCCCCATCAGCAATTTGGACATGGAAATTAGAGACTACTCTGACAAAACAATGCATTTCTTCATCAACTCTTTGATGGATAAAGCTATGTGTACCACCACTATCAATCAAGACTACTACAGGGCAATGCTTTTTTGAGAGTTTGGGGAGAAGAAATCCCTACCAAAGCATGAAGCGAGATAACTAGTTCGTCAAGTGTAGCTAGGAGCACATTTTCCAACTGGTTTTTCTTATCTTCCTCCTTTGGTTCCTCAAATGGTGGGGCTTCCTCCAATGAACTGTGATTAGTAGCATCAATTTGAAATAATTTGGGTTCCTTGCATTTATGGCCTGGGGAGTATTTCTCAATACAGTAGTAACACAATCCTTTCTTTCTTCTTTCTACCATTTCCACTGGTGACACCTTTTGAACCTTAAGTGTTTGGGTAGTGCTGGGAGCCTAGTTGGGGCGATCCTTGGCTATGAAATTTGGACGAGTCGACTGGGATGCTAACGTGCATTCTACTTCATGAGCTATCTTGCAAGAATCCATCCATGAGATTAGGTGTTGCAGTCAGACTTGGGATTGTATGGCTCCTTTGAGACCACTGAAAAAACATTCCAAGTAGAACTCATCTCGTAGACCTCCTGTGTGGAAGGCTAAGGCCTCAAAGTTTGTAATATATTCTTGCACTATTCCTATCTGCCGGAGCTTAGTAAGATGACCCAAAAAATTAGATTCATGGTCAAAGTGATCCAAAAGGGCTTTTACAAATACTTGCCAAGTCATGGGCCTTCCATAGCAACATTGATGCCACTACCACCATTTCCAACTTTCGTTGTCCAAGTACATGCTACCCACGCTTAGCTGAATCGCATTATCTCTTATGTGATTCAATGTGAAATATTGCTCTATTTGTTCTAGCCATGTGGCCAGATGAGAGCCATCAAATTTATACATGTCCATCTTGAGTGGTCACGGTTGGGACTATTGTTGGTTTCCAAAGAAGTGAAGGGAATGGCTAGACTCGCGCTCAATGTTTTCATTAAAAGCATATGCCTCGGATTGTTCCCCTGACTTGCCCTTTGTGATTGTGTCAACTAAGGTCTAGATCATCTTCGTTAATGTGTCCAACTTTTGTTCAAGGGTGTCGATATTCTCATTAACCATAGCTTGAGCTCTGGTTTGTACCATGCACCAATCTGGTGCACTTGTTGTTACTACAAAAAAAAAAAAAAAAAAAAAAATCTAGGACCACCCAAAATTTTGACACTAACAAGTGAATGTACCACCTTGTTGATCTCATCAACCTGATTCTTATGGGCTAAGTCTCCTATAAGTGTCCCGAGAGCATCTCTTTTACTCCTCGCTTAGGAATATTGTAGTCGCTAATTCCTAGAAAAGTAAATTCTGCCCAATGTCCTATGAGAATCACACCCAGGTATAGGGGCCTACACAAATAGTCAGATCTGTCAGCGAACCCTCAACTGTAGTATGAGTAGGAATGTGGCAGTGATCGAACCCCTGCTACTAGATCTGAATGGCATATATGATCGTTGTGACTACTATAAAACCCAAACTACTAGATCTGAATGGTAGATCTAATAGATCTGATTGGCGGATCTAATAGATCAGAATCACAGATCTGAGAGATCTGAATGGCAGATCTGAGAGATATGAATGGCAGAATTGATTGTTGCAGCTGCAATAGAACCCCACCTGCTAGATCTAATCTGGAAAAGGTGATGCGTGATCAAGAGAGTGAAAAGGCAACTATGGTCTCAAGGAGTGTCAGGTGCTACAGATCGCAATATACATAAGGGTCTGACAGTAGTACTTGACCCAATATTTCATGGCACTAACCAAGGAGGATCAACATACCATTAGCCGTACAACCTGATACCCTATTATATGCACGAGTAATCTCCCTGAGTGTTGTTATTAGTGTACTATAGTAGCAAGGTGGCCAATAGTTTATCTATGGCGAGGATTCAAGAGAGCCTTGGGGGCTTCTGATATACCTAGAGGGTACTTGGAAGATAGTGCATATGTGGTTTTGTCTAATGCACTACTACTCAAAGGGGTACTCACAGGAGTTACAAGGGAGTCCAACAAGCGTGGCCACCTCTTGTATTTCCTGCATGCATGCCTCCCCAAATCCACAAGTTTATGCACTCAATGACAGATCCCATGGTTTAAAGACGCTGGAACACGTCTCTACCTAGAAACAATTCTGCGAAAAATGGAGATCCCACCGACCCTGGAAAGTTCTTTGATACCACTTGTTATGCTCTTGACCTGTGAGAAGATACCAGAATACCAAATATGTGATGAAATATACCCAGAACACATAAAAATAAGAAATAACAGCATGTATTTTATTATTCAGAAAGGAAAGCAATGTTCACTTGCCTCTTCAAGGGGGAAACCTCCAATAGAGCTGGGCTCAATTACAAAATAAGACACTCTTCGAGGGGAGTCTCAATCCTTTATATAGGATTCATACTTGCAATACCATGGGTCATTACCATGGTTCTTATTAATGCCATCTATCTAATACCATGGCCTATTTGCAACTAACTGTGGTCCCTCATTTAAATGCGGGTCAACCACAGACAATTATTAATATGGGCTTTATTTACTCTTTACTTAATTATAACTATGACTCGACCATATTACATAAATAAGGGGCTTAGGGTTGGACCCCAATATTATGGCATCCTCAATAAGGTTTTTCCTGATGCCCCTAGATCGAAAATTGATCTTGCCAAACTGAAGAAATGCCCCCATGTTTGTTATGGGAATAAGTACAATAGGGCTTTGGGTCAGAACCCCAATAGAACAAGAGTAATCTAGAGCAAGAAACATGCATACAACTCAAGAAACATGCTTAAATAAACAAACTATGTATGGATGAACATACCCAGATGCCCTTCATTTGGGTAGTTCCAGCAGGGTTCAGACCCTCTGCAACTCCTGATAATCTTCGAATCTGTAAATCAACCAATCTGAACATACATAGTAGCATATAGATAAAGCATTTTAATGAAATCAAATTTATATCATATAAGTAAGATGATTATTTATACATCCAAATGACATTCATACATGAGTTACAACAACATCTAATGCATAAACAAGGTCAATCTCAGGAATAAGACATCGTTTCTTTTTATTATATAAAACTATGATAAACATGGAAAGAGTTCATCTAAGTCTTATTTTTCCGGCTCCAAGCAGAACCATCCTCCAGGTCCATCCAGTCCCAATCTTCAACAACCTCCTTCCATAACCAATACCATGATATCTCAAGCAAGTGGGAGAATATCAACACTTAAGGAAACAAGGGTTTCCTAAACTTCAAGAAGTGTTTGAAGCATAGGGATACTTCAGACTTGGTCAGGGGATAATATTAGTATAGTAATTCTATCTCTTCTCTCCTCCTTAAGGCCTTCCCATAGAAATCTATTTATACTTCTCCCAATTAGTTTTTTAGTTGGGAAGCACTTGGGAAACACTTGGGCCACAAACAATGATGTCAAAAACTGATCCCAATAGTACCAAATGAACATGATGGAATAAGACGATACTACATCGCAACTCAGATGTGAACATTTAAGACGTTGTTGTGAAGGAATGCAACATATAATGTGGATGGTGTCGACTAGTAGCAATAGGTCCAGCTGACAAGAGAACCAAAGAATGTTTATGCAACCCGAGGTCTTCACCGAACGCCGTGGTACATTTCTACAAAATGGGAATAAATGATTTGAAGTTGACCATGTGAGAAATCATTTGATTACTAGTGATTGATGTATACCGTTAACAAACGTGAGACTACTCACCAATTATGATAATGAGAGTCAAGGTACCCAGTACAATCTAACAAGTGCGAGTGAATGAGCTAAAGTCGAACACCTAGAAGAGTCTATCAATTAGGTGAGAATGATGGTTTCCCACTGTTGATAGCGAAGGATCTTCCAATGATGACTGTAAACCCCAAGGTACTACCAAATGGACTCTAGATCTTTTCCCTAGAGCAATGAGTCATAGTCGATAGGAAAAGATCCACTATAAGGAAGGCATTAAGGCATCCTTCATCAATCTAGTGTGAGTGTAACCCACAGGACAATAATGTGGAAGGAATCGAATGAAAAAATATGTAGTAACCCAACTAAAGCACATTTCCAATGTACACAAGATGTAGCTAGCACACGACAGAAACCCTCTGAACCAACCAATAATGAAAGCTGACACAAAGGTGAGGAATCCACAAATAGGGTCAAATTGAAACCAAGGAACTACACGAATCCCAATGTGTGATAATGAAAGCTAATGTCGAACACAAGGGAAACCACTCAATCAAAGGCCCATGATATTGATCAATGTTGAGCACAAGGTGACCTATCAATAATGAAAATAGGGCCAGGGTACGGCTCTAGGCCTGCCCTCAGAGCAATATGTCGTCATTGATAAGGACAAGACCCGCCAGCAAGAAGTCAATGGAGACCTTCTCAAATCAACATGAGCAAAGGTCTAGTATAACTGATGTGGTGACAAACAAGACACTGACAACAAGGGATGGTTGACTAAAAAATAGGTCAGGGGACACTGCAAAGAGGCCGACTCAGGCTTACTTCCCTTGAACAAAAGCATGACTCAATGATGATTATGTGGTAGCATATGATAACTATGTATAAGTTCATCATGTAGAAGGCACGAACGAACTCTCCATACGATTGGAAGAGATAACCAATCGTAGGAGAACTAACTCAATAACAAGGTTAAGGTGTACCTAAGTCAAAATAAATCCCACCCAAAATGGAAGAGAGACTTTCTTTTGAGTGCTTTGTTTAAGGGTGACATGACTAACTCTAGCTACCAACAATATATGGAAATGTTTTCTCGTTCCTGCTCTTTTTGGAATATATAATTTTTTTTTCTTTTTCTTTAAGCTAGAAAAAGAATAAAAGAATGTTGTAGTACAGTGGAACGAATGAGTGTCAGTGATAAAAATGATCTAGTTCCTGGGATGAGAACAATTATATGCTCAATGCAGGGAGGCAAAATTGGTGAAGGACACTCAAAGGGATGTTCCTTCTATGGCTCAAAGGGTGTGTCAAGTTGCAAAACCTAAATGATTGCAGGTTTGAGTTTGCAAAAGACATGGTCAAATATGTGGCTTAAACACGAGTCTAAGTGAAGCCGACTCAAGGCCAAAGGTGCAAATAGTAAAAATGCAATGCAGTAGTACAACTCAACACAAAGGAGCCTCTAGGGTATAAGGCTAGAGCGAAGCAAAGAAGCAAAGAGAAATGAGCTTTAGTGCACAAGTCATGGCAGGAATAAAGAGGACTCCTGAGCCTACTCAATATAAGCCATGGGAAAAAAATGTCAGTGAGGTGCTAACTATGATGCACGTGTAAAGGATGGCTCTACCATCATGTCATGATTTAAAAATCAGTGAGTGAACATGGTTTACTAACCATAACATGATGGGATCGACCCTATGGCCAGTGTATCGACAAATGGAGGCTAGTATACAAGATGCAACAGAAAAAATGGTTTCCCTAACCTATATTCCAGTGAGTAAATGATACCTACCATGATGGGTCAGCAATCATGGAATTGATATGAAATCTTGAAGAAGCATCCATAATAGCCTGAAAAAACAACCTATTCCTGATAATCCAAGCTCACAAGTTAAAATTTTCATGAGACGAAAAAAATCAAGTTTTGAAAAAATTTGACATTTTCAAAGCTATAAAATGACTTTTCGACTCACCATTTGTGCCATTTGCGTTGAGAGAAAAAGGTATGGAGAAAAAAGAGAAAACTTGCCACCTAAAGAATTGGACTGTTCAAATTGGATCAAAATCATCAGGTAACCCCTAATTCAAGCCTATATTACTTTGTGATTGTTTTTAGAATTTTTTATTAAGGTTTGACCATAGGAATTTATGATAAAAATTTCAACTCAACGTATACGTGGGTTGGATGTTATCAACCCGCATATACGACGACCCTACATGCAACTACGTGTAAAAGGAACCTACGTATATGCGGTTTGAAATTTAGATACAAAAATCTAATAGTTGAAACTCAATTTTTTTCAAGATGACAATCACATAGAGAGAGAGGGAGCATACCACAATTGATGATGAAATTATGAATGGTCAACAGGCATTAGATGCATTGAGGGGATTTGGCTTGCTGAAATTTTTCAAAATACCCAAAATGAAAGCCAACACTCGTATGCTTGAAATGCTAATCCACTATTGGGGTGTCAAAGATGATGCATTTAAAATTGATCAGATGCCCTTACACATAGAAGTGGAAGATATTTACTTTATCATTGGTCCTTCCCGGAGAGGAGAAGTTGTGCTTTCGACAGGCCGAACATGAGGTCATCTTTCAGAAGAAGACTATGTATACATTTACTGTCTTGGGCATCTAGAAAAAATTGGAAGTCAGATTCCAATAAAACATGTGGGGAGCTTATCCCTGATGATTCCATTTTTCACCATAGCTAGGGTAAACAAATCAACCTCATTGCACCAAGCTTCACGAGTATCCATGAGCTTGGTCGTGGAATGCCTCACCACTTTTTTTAACTGGTGTACACCTCTTCTTACCAATATTAAGAGATAGTTGTCCTCTATTCAGAAAGGGCAGACCAAAATTTTTGGATATGGAACCTTTTTATGCTCCTTCTTCTTCGAGAAGGTTCCTAGGCCGCGTCCCAGAGTATCAGTCTCTATCAGTAGCCCCCGAGATCATCGGATGGGTAGGTGGGCTGACGTGATGAAACGCCTTAGAGGTGGGGATGTGTCGAGGAATAATTTTGATGATGAGCTCTTCTCCTGGTGGGAACAACAAATGATCACTGTGGACAACTATCCCTATGATGTTATGGATATCCGTGGAGATACAGACTTGATGCTGCTACCAAACACAGTACGAGGAGAGATAGGTAACAATTTTTTAAGTTTTATTGACTTTTAAGATTTTCTTTATGTTTTTTAAATATGAAAATGAAATTAGAAATAGTTTTGATGGGATTAAAATACTGACATAAAGATCATGTTCCAGATGTGGGTCCGATAATACTAGACGGATTCCTGTAGCACAAGCATCATGGAAGAGGTGTTGAAGAGGTATCTGCTGAGACAAAGAGGGTCTTATATACAGTCCAAAGAAACTTGGTGAGATTGACTCACCAGGTATTGATGGTGGCCATAGAGGACCTACTTGAGGAGATGCAGCGCCGCGTGGTAGGAGTACCATGAGACTGGGTTCGCATACATCAGTGTGTGGCCAACGTAGTAGTCACCTTCTTAGCTGCTCATCCTGAGTTGGGCTGATAGATAGACTCGACATGATTATGGACATTTAGTCTCGACTTTTGTGTATAAGCTTTGAACACTTTATGTACATATGGGAAGTTTTATGATATATATATATATATATATATATA
>APFE031172237.1:18570-61703 GCA_000404065.3 Pinus taeda | reverse complement strand
TTTTCTACCCTCACCAACATCATTATCTGGCTTGTTCGCATTACCCTTCCCTTTCTGATTGTTCTTTCTGCTTCATCCTTTCTTCTTCCCATCGGATTGTTGATTTTCTTTGAGGTTAGAGGCCTGGACAGTGTCTATGGAAGAAGGTTGGGAAGACAAAGGAGTAGACGGTGTAACCTAGATGGAAGAAGCAATTTGTAGAGACAACTGTTGCATTTGGTTCAAAAGGTTCACTGTATTTACATCAACCAATCCAAATATACCATCAATGTAAGGGCTCGTCTTCGGTTTGGCTACATCAATCATGGATCTAGGAGCATCAGGTAAGATTTTCTTAAGAGTCCCGAACTGAGAATATATCAGTTCTAACTATTGGATGCGAAAGATAGCTTGCTCTTCTGAATAAACGTTGAACATAGAAACATCCTTGGAGATCTTGAGTTGTAATTATTTTAAAAACCATTCGATGTGGAATTCTGGTAGAATTTCAGCTTTAATAAGCCTTTTTCATCGTCTCCATTCCTGGATATGATCCAAAATATGAGTAGCCATGTCCTGATGAAAATTGTCCAGAAGCTCAATTCTGGCTTCGTAACAGACAAGCAACTGAAAATGGTTTAACAAAATTTTAGCCAAATTAGCGAAAGAAGTAAAGGTACCCCCTGGCAACTCTATATACCACTTAGCTGCATTCCCGATTAATGTGCACTGAAATAGCATCAACATGATCAAATCATCGATTAGGGAGTTGGATGAGCACCATAAATGGAATGTGGTTACATGGTCGCCTGAGTATTCACCATTCTTCCCTTCAAATTTTGGAATATCTGATGGATGTTTGGTTGGGACCAGAGGCCAAGTCGGTTTGTACATAATTGGATCGTTTGTCAATTTTGTTAAGTCTAGTAGATTAAACGTGGCTAGAAAAGGAAGTCATGTAGGACCTTGGGGATTCCATCCAGATGGGGTGGGGTTTACAAAATTTTGAAAGGAATGACTTAGGTTTTGAAAGACACCAGGTTGTTCGAAGTAACTGGTAGAATTGACTAGACCAAAAGGTGACCCTTATGGTCCAGCAAAATTCGGAGTTTGACCAACTCTAGCTAAAAATCCTCCATAACTGGTAAAGTTTCCCACTAACGAAGTATTGTAAGGAGCTGACAACCCCTGGTAAGGGTTCCAAAAGTTATCTAAGGGTGGAAAACTTTGAAATGAATTAACATAGGAGTATGACACACTCCCTTGTTGGCTGAAAAACTGATTCCCAACTCCTATGCCACTAATCGCAGGGTTTGTCCAACTTTGAAAGGGGTTACTGCCTTGACTTGTGAAAGG
The DNA here is from genome assembly GCA_000404065.3 of Pinus taeda. Classification (NCBI taxonomy): domain Eukaryota; kingdom Viridiplantae; phylum Streptophyta; class Pinopsida; order Pinales; family Pinaceae; genus Pinus; species Pinus taeda. The sequence goes on along the minus strand of APFE031172237.1, from coordinate 60,368 downwards.
AAAATACATAGACCCTACTATCGGATTGGAATGTGGTATATGACCACTTCTAAATGGGAAACCATAAAAATAATCTAATCCACTCATCATGGATGTGGAGGCGGTTGATGGTACATTCAATGGAACTGAAGGAATACTTTGAGAGGGCATTCCGAAATGGAAAAATCCAAAATTGGATGCATTAGCTTGAGAACTTCCACTCATCAATGGAATGGAAGTAGACCCAAATAAGGATGTTTTGGGAGTGTTAGAAGGGACTAAAATAGTTCCTCCCCCTTGCACAGATATGGGAGTCTGCATACTCGCAACACTCATGATGGATGCCATGCTTCCAGCAGTGGTCATCGAAGGGATAGATGTATGTTGACCTAGGCTTCAAGACCTATGAGTCAGAGTTCTAATTTATAAAAATACATCTAGATGATCATGAGGGAGAGGAGAATTCAGAGCCGCATCCAACTCTAAAATCTCTTCCACTTCAATACTATCTTCTGACTGGAAGAGTACTCGAGAAAGAATTGGTTTGTTCCTCTCTAGCTTTGTAGTAGTACCAGGTCTATCTTGTAAACTAATGCCCTCAAGTGGAGGATCAATCTTCGATGTGCCTACTGCCACTGGTTGAAAAATACTGGCAGAATTGCTCCTAAGCCTTCTAGGAGAAGGCTCTGGACTCGCAGGTGAAAGCCCACGAAGTCTCGGACCATCCAAGTGGTAGGTCAACCACTTTGAATTATTTTTATAAGATCTACATAAAGAATCAAGAAAATTGAAAGCTAAGCCAACTAGGAGCATGGAACACAAATTAAAATTGTCCCTAAAGAGATCAACAATCAAACAACTTCCAAGTATTTCTACTCCACGTGATTAGGAGCGGACACCAAAATACAATAAAGTTAATAATAAGGGCCTTCCGAAAATAGACTTGGGTAATTACACCCTAGGTCTACTACCAAAGGTATCAGAGGTAGTTACGCTGACCTCTAGAAAACAACCTTTACCGGTGCAAGCCCCCAAGCTTCGCAAGGGTGCCCTCCAGAAGTATTGTTAAATGTGATGCAACATCAACCTTAGGTGCCACGAGATTCCCCTCCGCAACCACCTGTGTAGATCCCTAGGATAGGCAACTAAAGACACCAAATCATATGAGAATTTGGGTAGAACAGCCATGAGGTAGGATCCGACAAGTAAGAGAGGGCGTATCTCTTGTCCTTATCTTCACGAAACCTCATGCTTAACTCCCAGTCACAGAGCTTTCCCGGTCTCCCTAAAGTTATTGGATTTCACTCTTTAATTAGACTTCTATGTTTTACAATTTAGAGTGGCCTTGGAGAGTTTACTCTCCTCTCGCCTAATTCAAGGCCCTAAATAAACCTAAAACTAGTTGTTGGTGTATTCTGATGACAATACAAAAAGTTCTAGTTTATTTTATTAAGTCCTTGATTTTAAGTGGATGTTCTTTTAAGTCAAAGGGACAATATGGAAATGAAACTGATGGTGTTTGTATGATGCAAAAGATATTAATGAAAAACTAACTTATATGAAATGCACTTGTTTATTCTTTGATGAAAAGAAATTTCTACTTTGGTTCTAAAAAACTTCTATAAAGCAAAAAAAAAATTACCTTTTCTTTTCTTATAGCAGACTTCACACTCACAAAAACTAAAAAGAATATTGATGCTTTAACAATGCAAAAACTACAATAATGCAAGGTGTACATGATAATGAAAAATTCTAGATTACTCTAAAAAGAAATGAAATCAATTGTTTATAACTTATAATAAGCCAACTTAAGTGTTTGAAAAGAATGCAAGTTTCAAATACAAACTTTTCTCCAAATAAGAAACGCAAATCTCGTAAAATCACAATTCACTTTCAAAAAGCCAAAGAAACCAAAATCAAACTCGGTAAAAGAAAGCAAAAACAATGTTTTTTAAGAACTTTTCTTTTTCAAGAAAAAATGAAAACAACTTTTCAAAAGCACTCAAAATGCCACCAAAGACTCAAAGACTGAAAGCAAAGCACAAGGAAACTTTGTAAGTTACCAATTCAACACAAATGAAAACTTGAACAAAAAAGGTCTTCCCTTGCACTAAACGATCTAAAAGCAGCAAAAGAGCTTTGATAAACTGACAAAGAATTCAAGAAAGGAACACTTTCAAATTCATCAAAAAGAAACTTTCAAAAAACAAGAAAAGGTGTAAGGCCACGAAATGAAGGAAAGCAAAGCAAGTAGACCAATAATCAAGTTTGACATAAAGATTGAAAACAATTTATTGTTTTGGAAGACCAGAACAATCAAGAACCTCTATAAGAAGCCTTGTGTGTTCAAACATAAATCATAAAACTCACTCAAGAGCAAACCTAGGCATAAAACTTTTGAAAGCAGGAGAGAATTCAAAACAGTAAGCTCACTAAATAATTCAATTCTAAAGACAGAAATTGACCACTCAAAGACCAAACATAAAAAGAAACAAATCTTTCTAGGCAAAAATATTTAAGCAAAGCATGTAAAAAATGGTATGTGTGACTATGTCCCAACACAGGTGCGTGTACACGCGCTTATGACAAAAGAAACTCACATATATGTGGTTTCAGTTCACAGAAACAAGTGTGTGTACACTTCTGTAAATAGAAAAAGGTGTGTATAGTAAGTTTTGCAAGAAAAATAAAAAATAACACTTGATAAAAAAGATCAAACTTGAGGTCTGAGTTCCTACATGAGCAAGAAATACTGTCACAGCAAGCAAACCAAGAACTGAGCCCTGATTGACCCTGAACAACCCAAACTAGGAAGAACAGGATTGTTATCCCCAGTGGAGTGGCCAATTCAGTTATGGGAATAAGTACCCTAGGGCTTTGGGTCAAAACCCCAACAGAGCAAGAGTAATCTACAACAAGAAACGTGCATACAATTCAAGAAACATTATTAAATAAACAAACTATGTATGGATGAACATACCCAGATGTCCTTTGTTTTGGTAGTTCCAGTAGGGTTCAGACCCTCTGCAACTCCTGATAATCTTCAAATATACAAATCAGCCAATCCGAACATACATAGCAGCATATAGATAAAGAATTTTAATAAAATCAACTTTATATCATATAAGTAAGATGATTAATTATACATCCAAATGACATTCATACATGAGTTACAACAACATTTGATGCATAAACAAGGTCAATCTCAGGAACAAGAAAATGTTTCTTTTTATTGTAGAAAACTATAATAAACATGGAAAGAGTTCACCCGAGTCTTCTTCTTCTGGCTCCAAGTGGAACCGACCTCCAGGTTTGTCGAGTCCCAGTCTTCAATAGCCTCCTTCCATAACCAATACCCTGATATCTCAAGCAAGTGGGAAAGTATCAACACTTAAGGAAACAAGGGTTTCCTGAACTTGGGGAAGTGCTTGAAGCACAAGGATACTTCAGAATTGGTCATGGGATAATCTCAGTATAGTAATTCTATCTCCTCTCTACTCCTTAAGACCTTCCCATAGAAGTCTATTTATACTTCTCCCAATTAGTTTTTTAGTTGGGAAATAGTTAGGAAACAATTGGGCCATGGGAACTAGGAGGTAATCAATAGTTAAAACCCATGAACTCCACCCACAATTAAGGAAATTTAATTTTTTTAAGTGTTTCAACACATATACATGGGTTGGGTATTGACGAACCCGCGTGTACACACTTTTATCACAGGGCAAAGTAGTGTATAGGGAGTAAAACATTGTTTTTAAAATATTTGGGCCAATTCTAGAAGGAGTGGTTGCCCTAAGCCATAAACCAACCATCATAAATACCAAGGGTGATATTTGGAGTTATAACAACATCGATGGGGTTTTATGATCGATTGATAGTAATATGACTAGTTTCTTAAATCAATAACAACAATTGTCATTACAACCTTCTTTAGTGACACAGATTATGCCATCAATGTCTCCTTCTTCTCAACCTTTAGCTATTAATGTTGTTCATTCCTCGAATCCCAAAGGAAATAAACAATCTAATTGGAAGAAGAAATGGCGTGGAAAGAAGAAAGATAAGGGAGGGAAGGGGAATGTGAATAAACCTAGTGAGGACACTACTAAGGGAAAGGAGTCTAGAAAAAGGCTAAACTCCCAAGAAAGTTATGAAGTGGGTGTCATCTTACTCATATTTTCCCCAAGATTCAAGATGGCTAATGTTTGTTAGCCTATCAAGGTTCTTATAGTTCCTAGGTTGTGCTCACTAACCCTTTTCCTTGAAGGCAACAATTATTTGCTAGCACGAATGTTAATACTAGAACCCTTACAAGGGGAAACCAGGAAGGGGAATCCACATTGAATGTGTATATGATTAAGTCTCATGTTTATATTTCAACTAGATCTCATGATTATGGAGCACCAAAATATTCTAAGGCTAGAATTGCTTTTAATACTCAAAACCCTTTTCATATAGAGAGGCCCATAGTTCAACCTATACCTCGGATGTCGAAAGGATCCTCAAAATGACTGACTTATAATCCAAATTCTATGTATGACTAGAACTATTCCATTATTGAAGATTTAGCTAGGATCCCTTTTGTTATGTAGGCGTTAGAGGTACTCCATCCATGTCCTATACAAAGGAGTGCTTTTCTCACTGTGATTGAAGCAATTGACCCAAAAAACTCTCGAGTGATTACATTTGATATTTCAAATGTTAAAACGAGACTCCCTCATCATATGGATTTCCATATTAAATCTACTATCGTAAGAAGACCAGCTTTCAAACTGTAGTTGAAGAAGGGGCTTCCACGTGTGTCATGCTTATGTCATGTTTGAAAGTTATCATGTCCCCTGAAGTTGTTCCCTATCCTACTCTCTTAACCGCATTGGATGGTCATTTTCATAGGCCTCATGGGATTCTGCCTTCCTTCCGTATTTTTGCAGGGAGAAAGGTTGTTAATGTGGAAGTAGAGATAGTTGATGCTAATATTGATTATAATCTTTGGTTGGGTCAAAACTAGCTTTATGTGATCAAGGCTATAGTCTCGTATTTATTTTGCATCCTATGTTTTCCTCATTAGGGGAAAATTGTTATGATTGATCAGTTATCCTATTCTCCCAATGATTATAATGCATCTGCTGACTCCACTATCCCCTTGGTGAAGAGTACCAGGTAACCTATTGAGAATTTAGGAGTTGGAATGCACTCCTCATTGATGGGTACTTTTGATCTTCTACCTTCTATTGCTCATGTTATTGCCATCTCATCCTCGAGGATAGTACCTCGCCAATTTTATTTTAGAACTCATTATTTTTCAGATCCTTGGCCCTTGCCCCCTCCTACAACCACATTAGAAGGGAAAGTGGGTGGAATGGGTTATCATATATCTACAAAAGAAATTGTATAACATTCTATTATTAATTCTGCAGATTCTAATCCCATCCTTGTTTCGTCAGAGGGTGTGGATGATGATGATGTGGTGCCGGTTTGGAAAATTGCTTCCACTTTGGCTATGGATTTCCTTGATATCGTCTTACGATCTAAGGTGGAAATCCTAGAAGAAATGACTGGTGTAGAGAGATCATGGGATGATTTGCATCATAGATCCTATTTTCTCCCTGACTTGCATAAAGTAAAATTAATTTTTTCTAGTCCTCTTTCTCATGGAAGTGTTCATAAAATTTTAAACCCTTTGGCTCCAGCAAATATTTTTGCCAAAGGTAACATGGCTAATATTTTAGAAACTATTCCAGTGAACATTTCCAAGAATCCCCACATTATCGAGAATATATTCATCAGAGCTTATTGCTCCCTTGAAGAAATTAAAATTTACACCGACCACTTTAAACATTTTAGAGATGTATTCACTTGGTGTTATGAGGAAATGACTGGGATTGATCCTATGATCAGGTGATCAAATTTATGCTCCAAAATGAAATTGACAAGAAATTGTTGCAACTAGCACCAAATCAAAGTGTTTGTCATTCTGAATCCAATGATGTTCATTTCACCTCAATCCAACATCAGGAGCTCAAGTTATAACCCGCTAACTATTTTCCCAAACATGCAAAAAATGGCAAAAATTTGGGTTTTGACTGTGTTTTTTTTAGTATTTTAGGACTAGTGGTAGGATGCCACTTGGAATCTCTCCATTGGTTAAATATTTTTAGGTTTTTGGTTGGTAGATATTGTTTTATAGGTGGAACAATAGTAGGAAGCCACGTCGAGCAATGGGAGGCACCCATGTGGCCTTGTGGGCCAAGGGGAGGCATCCATGTGGTCTCCCTACATAGGTCAAAAATTTTAGATGGGTTGAACATCCACCCCATGGGAGTCAAACTCATGACCTCCCACCAAGAAACCCCAAGACTAACCATTACACCACACTTTGTTCCTTGAAAGGTATATTGCAAAACTTATATTTAAGTTTTAAATATGGTTTATATGGGGGAGGGGGTAAGGGCTAAGTTGTAACGCATGGCCACCTTGTGCCCACATGAGCACAACTGGTAGATAGGGATCCAAGAAGGAAGGAACCAAGGATTGGGGGCCAGCCCCAGGTCATATGCAGTCGATGTGACCCAATGCCAAAGGAAAAGGGGTCCAATGGGAAGGGCGGCGGTTAACACAGCCCTTGGCCCCATGGCGCCATATGACTAAATTTTTTGGCCCTAAGGTGTTGGAGGGTGAATTAATGGTCCATCAAATTACACCAGTGGAGGGCAAATTTGTCGCTCAATTAGCGATGTTTGGAGTGGAATTGTAGGATCGTTAGCCAGAAGGGCGAAATTGTAGGATGGTTAATCTCATGTTCATGGATGAGCTTGTAGCTCCTAAATTTTTTATTTTTTTGACAAAATTGATTCCATAAAGAGGCTACCTGGGGTCTTTTGGATGTTTTGAATCCATTGGTAACCTATATTTTATGTTTTGAGCACATCTATATGGCCCTTTTGTAGGTTGGAGGCTAATGGGTGTATGGATCAAGCAAGTATTGGTAGCATTTTTTGAGGGTGTTGAGCATGAAGAAAACGTTGTAGGGGTTTCTTCACCTTCAAAATTCATTTGCAGTAGTTGATAATTGCAAGGTTAATCTCTTGGATGTTTTTCAATCTATGTCAAGATGAGGGAATCTTGGTTTATGTCCTTCTTTTTTCATGTATTCTCATTTTCAGATGAGGTATAGGGTCTTTGTAGAAGAGTCTTTGTATTGCTGTAATTTACATGGTGATTGCAAGTTGTCATGTTGTTTTTATGTGAGATGTCTTTGCAGGAGACAATTTCCTTGAAAGGGAAATAGCCACATGGTCATAAAAATACTTTATGTACTTAATTTTTATACTAAAATATGAGTGGTTTGTTCATATTGACAAAATTGGAGATGTGTTATGTTCATTATGATTAACTTGCACATGAGAACTAATTCATTCTTAAGGGGACACTAAACAAACATGTTGTTTATGAAGACCCATTTTCATGCTTTCAAAGTGTCAACACAGTCCTAGTTTTTATTTCATTTGATTTTGGAAAGAGAGGTAGGAATCACATATTCCACTTTTAGATTAGTTTGGTATCAGAGCACAAGTTGACCAAGTTTCAAGATGGGAAACAAAAAGAGTATCCAAGAGATTGAGGAGAAAAAAAAATCTCTTTAGATGGAGAACATAGATTTGAGAAGGATGTTGGAGATAGCTAAAGGTGAGAAGAGGCACATTCACTGTGTTGTAGAAAGTGCTACTCCTACACTAGGAAAATAGACCTCTAAGATGAAGCTGGTATATGCTCATGGTTCAAATAGTGGCTTTGGACAATCTGTAGAATATGATTCATATGGGTTTTGCAACCATCTCCAAGAAGCACACCCTATGGTAGTGGACAAGAGTGGATGGTTAGATTCATCTACAAGTTGGCCATCATCGTCATCATCAAAAATAGAAAGGATGCATGAAAATTTTAAAGAGGTAATCAATATCTCAAGTACTACTCCTTCCATTCATTTGCATAATAACTCATTTGTAGCATTTGAACAACATACCAAGGTATATGTATGATATTTGTTTCTAAGATGGGATATCAAGATCGAGGCCTTGGATAAAATGGTCAAGGCATTACCAATCTGATTATGGTTGAGGAAAGACCAAAGTACCAGGGATTGTGTTATAGAAATTTTTGGGCACTGCACCCCAATCATAAATGTCCATAAACCGAGGGCTCCTAAGTCCCTAAAAGTGTTTCTTCACTACCTGAAGCAACAAGGTCAGTTGATTACATCATCTCCTAGAAGTTCTCCATAGAAAACTGCTCAGAAATGGTCAAAACTGGACCATACTGAATGCCCAGTGCAGAGGGTGCGATGCATATCACCTTCCCAGTGTAAAGGGTGTGATGAATATGTAGGGTGATATGGGCAAGAATGGACAAATGGCAGGGACAGTTTGCGAGGTGGAAGATCATAGAATCTTCCAGAAACTTCCCCTTTGACACTTGCCTCTCTGATTTTGACCAGGGATGAGTAAGAGATCATCAGTCTCCAAGTGGAATCAAGAACTATCAGAGAGAGGACACTAATCAAAATCCCAGAAGTTGACTCACCCCCCTACAATCATCTATATATGGATCCCTCATCACAGAGATCCAAAAGGCTGGAATCTTGTATCTTGTTAGAGAAGTGTTGTTGGTTTTCTAGTGTAACTTGATAGTGTTGGGTGATCTAAGCTTTATTTGAGGTGAAGAAGGGCTTTCTTGCTGGAGGATGATGCTGGGTCAGAACAATTGGTTGTAATCCTCTTGCTATTCTTGATATTAATAAAGCTATTCAAGTTTTCCTCCATATTCGTGTATGTTTTATTGTATATGCATTTGTGTGGTTAATACATATCTGATCCTGTATTGTTTATGAATATAGATATTTGTTCTTCGATAGTATTGTACTGCTTTGATTCCATAGGTGCTCTCTGAGGCTATGTAGACAAAGAAGGAGCGGAAAATATCTATCAAGAAGGAGAGGAATCGAGCAAGGAACCAAGCGCAAGAAAAAGGTTGGTGTCCTCTGTTTCCCTCTTCTCTATTTTTCATAAAGGAAAATGAAAGTAGTTTTAACTTGTTTGTTTCTAAGATAGCTACCAGTCTTAATGGGAATAGCAACTCTAAGTGGACACTATTCCTGGTAACATATTGGGATATAGTTGAAGGGAGTTTGGTGAATGATCCAAAAGGCTTGAGGTAAATCAAACATCAAAGCATGAGATGTCACCACCTTATGACAACTATTGAAGTTGCAACTCTAGGGAAAGGTATAAATCTCAAGACTGTTTTCCAATGCATGGACATTTTGAATATCTGTGGAATCAATACGCTTGTACATTTTATGATGCTTATGACCATTGTGTAGTTGTGTGCAAGAAACACATAGTAATGGTTAAAAGAATTAATGAAATTCTAGGCATCAAACATAATGTATTTATTTTACATCAAAGAGATTATATGTCTGCAAACAAGAAGAATTTTTTCTTCACTCATTACAAAGTGCATGGACATGGCACTGAATGATTTTGAAAGTTTCATCCAAAACTTCATCTAATGAAACGTAAGGAAATGATGTCACATAATGCAAGAGGTAGAAAAGAGGACTCTCCACAATCCTAAGCAACCTTCAAAACAAGATGGTGCAAGAAGAGAACCCAAAAGCCTAGAAGAGGAAAGATTAGGTAGAGTTGTTGTAAAGATGTTTTGTAAATTGTTTGTAAATACTTGTTGTCATTACCTATTCAAGTACTTTTGTAAAGTGAACATCATTGTAACTACGTAAACAATTAGATGTTTTCATTGATGTATGTATTGAATTTTTATAATTCCATGTGTTCAAGGACTTTTTAGTGAATGTACAAAGTTTGTCATTCAAGTTTATCTACAAAGTGTCACATATTCACTCATACAAATATTCAAGATGAAACTTTTGTGAACCAAATCTATGTTTTCAAGATTATAGAAGATTACTGCGTTTGTAGGCAATTTCAATGTTATCATTGAAAACTTTTGCAGTAGTGTACTTTTCACGTACAATCTCAGTTTGAGGACGCTAAAGCATATTCATTTTGCATTTAAGTTCCAATATGGAATCAAGTTTATGTTCAACAATTTTTACTTCAAGATGAAGTGTTTTGGAGTCCTACAAAGATGAGATTAAAGAGAATGTTCATATTCCACTCATCGGCATTTTGTTCCTGCAACAACGATAAGAATGTTGGCTTGATTCTTGACAAGACAACATGTCTTCATCATGATGATAAGTGAAGTGCCTTGATTGGGGCTTGAAGGGAACCAATTGAAAATATTTCAATTCAGATTGAGGTTTTGGGTATTTTTGAGTTGCAGCCTCTTTATATGAACTAGAAATAAGATTTTGGAGTCCAAAAGTTCCTAGTGGGGAGGTGTGATCAAGTGATCAAATTTATGCTCGAAAATCAAAGTGCATAGAACTTGTTGCAACCAATACCAAATTGAAGTTTTCATTGTTCCAAATCCAACAATGTTTGTTTCACCTCAATCTGACACTAGTAGCTCAAGTTCTAGCCCACTGATTGTTTTCCCAAACAGGAAAAAAATGGCAAAATTTGGGTTTTGACGATGTTTTTTTGGGTTTTTGAGGACCAATGGCAGGATGCCACTTGGCCTTTCTCCATTGGTTAAAAATTCACAAGTTTCTGGTTGGTTGATATATGGTTTTAGGTGGATGAATAGTAGGAAGCCACGTGGGCCAATGGGAGGTAGCCAAGTGGCTTCCCCAGACAGGTCAAAAAATTTATATGGGTCAAACAACCACCCCAGAGGACTTGAACTTGTGACCTCCCACCAAGAAACCAAAGGCCTAACCATTACTCCATGCCCACATGACCAAAAGTGGTGGATAAGGAGCTAGGTGGAAAGGGACACAGGACTGGGGGCCAGCTGCATGGCATATGCGACTGATGTGACCCAATGCCAAAGGAAAAAGGGCTCGATAGGAAGAGCAAGTGATTAGCCCATCCCTTGGCCACATGGCGCCATATGGACACATTTTTCAGTCCTAAGGTGTTAGAGGGTGAATTAATGGTCCAATAAATTGCACCAATAGAGGGCGAATTTGACTCTCAATTAGCGATTTTCAGGGCAGAATTGTAGGATCCTTAGCTAGAAGGGAAAAATTGTAGGATGGTTAACAGTCAAGTTCATGGATGAGCTTGTAGCTCATAACTTTGGATTCTTTCACCAAATGGACCTCTGAAAGAGGCTACCTAGGGGTTTTTGTATGTTATTAATCCATTAGTCACCTCTATTTTATGTTTTTAGAACATCTATTTGGAATTTTTATAGGTTGGAGGCTAAGGGGTGTATGGATCAAGCAAGGATTGGTAGCATTTTATGAAGGTGTTGAGCATGAAGAAGACCTTGAAGGGGTTTCTTCACCTTCATAATTGATTTGCAACAATTGATAATTGTATGGTTCAGCTCTTGGACATTTTTCTCTCTATTTCAAGATGAGAGAATCTTGGATTATGTCCTCTTTTTTTTTTCATGTATCCTCATTTTCAGATGAGGTTTAGGATCTATGTGGAATACTCTTTGTATTTTTTTCGTTTACCACTAGATTTATTATATAATTCATGTCTTAGTTTGTCTTAAACTTCATTATTCTCATATTGAGAAATTGGCTTTAGCAATAGTTCATGTTGTTCAACAACTCTGTCATTACATTTTGTTGAGAAAAACCTTTGTCTTAGCTGACATAAACCCATTTCAATTTTTCCTTAGTAGGCAAGTGATTGGGGGGAAATAAAATAAATGGATTTTTATTTTACAAGAGTTTGATCTAAAGTTCATGTCACCTAAATCAAAGAAGTCATTGGTTTTTGTAGAATTATTTTCAGAATTGCCTTGTGAAGAAGATGATACTTATGAAGAATAACTTCGAGATGAACATATTTTTCTTATCTCCTCACAAGATCCTTTGTATGGAGACATCATTTTATATCTCGATAATTCGAAATTCCCTCAGTCTTTTTCTAAGGACAAGCTCTAAAAATTACGTCAATGGCTAAGAATTATCTGATAATTGGTTATACTTTATATCGTCATGGGGTTGATTCAATTCTTAGACATTGTTCTACCTTAGAAGAAAATGAGTTAGTTCTAAATGACTTCCACGGTGGGGCTTGTGGAGGTCATTTGTCTAGGCTTTCTACAACTCATAAAATATTACGTGAAGGGTATTTTTTGCCTTCGATTTTCAAATATTGTAATGAAGTGGTCAAAAAATTCCATCCTTATCAATTTTATACTCAAAAAATACGTGTTCATCCAACTCGACCTTTTCTTTTCATCATTGTTGGTCATTTTACTAGGTGGGGAATTAATTTTACTACTTGTAACTCAGCTTTAGCTAAGGGACACAAGTACATTATCATAGAAGTAGGCTACTTTACGAAGTGGTTCAAAGTTATGCCCAATTTTAATAATGATGGTGAGACAACAACTCTTTTCCTTTTTAATCAAGTCATTTCACATTTCGGTATCCCTAAAGATATTGTCACTAACCATAACAGTCACTTTCAAAATAAGATGATGTCTAAGTTGGCTTCGAAACTAGGATTTCAGCATTGAGCATTCGTCTCCTTATTATCCTCAAGCTAATGTACAAGTTGAATTCCAATTATCACATCATGTTTTATCTTGCATGATGGGTATTCTAAATGTTTGCTAATATTTATTTGGGGTTCACTTCTTTTCACTTTATTTATGGTTTGGAATTGATATTTCCTATAGAATGTGAGATTCCATCTCTTAAGTTGGTAGTCGAACTTCTTCCACACCCCTCAAGTATTGAAGAGCACCTTGTTCATTTGTAACATCTTGATGAGTAGCATCGAGATGTCACCACAATGAATGAGGTCAATAAGAAAAGAGTCAAAGATCAATATGATAAGTCCATACGAACTAGGGTTTTCTCTAAAGGTGACCTTGTCTTAGTCTACAACCAAGATAAAGACACCTTGGGGGCAAGAAAATTCAAGCCTATGTGGTATGGTCATTTCATTATTAAAAGGGTCTTGAAAAAGAGTGATTATGAGTTGATTTATTTTGAAGGGAATATAATGTCGGAGCCCAAAAATGGGCTATATCTAAAGAAGTATTATGCCTAGGCTCTTGCCTAGCATTTTCTTTGTTTTGTAAATATCTTACATAGTTTTAGTATTTTTTATAGGTTTCATGGTGACAATGGTGTTCTCTATCTTCTTTGGTAGGATTTGATGTGTGATTTAGTGTACTTAGGATTCATAGATGGTGCTAGTTGACATACTCGAAATTTAGCTTCCACCACTAGGGTAATACATTATCCACCTATCTAGTTGTTGGTCACAAGAAGCACATGTATTGGTCTTACTTTTAATAATACGACAGAATACAATGTTGTTATTAATTTAATTTCTGAAGCAATATCTTATGGTATTGAATCATTACTGATTTACTTGGACTCGCAAGTGGTTGTGTCTTAATCAGAAAATATTTATTGTGTGAGGGATCCTTTATTACATCATCAATTTCTGAGAGTGTTATTATTGAAAACATCATTTAATTTTATTACTTTCATTCATATTCCACAATTAGATAATGCATTTGTTGATTATATAGCTAACTAAGCATTGGATTGGCATATCAATCATTCATCACATGAAATAAAAACATCAAATAATCATCTGTATATATGATCAATTCATCACAAAATCTTTATATATAGATAGATAAGTGTGTCAAAATATTGCAAAATGTGGACAAATGTCCTGCAAAATTAGGGCTCAAGCCTGATCATGTCCATATCAAAAATATCAATTAATCTAATATCTAAGTCTATGGGCTCTTCCCTGGAAGATCATCTCAGTAGAATACAATGGAATTCACCACTCGTCAGAAGAGTCGCACCCACTCTCATGGTACTCCAACCACTCATCTCTGTATAGCCTCAGGAATATCCTCTACCACTCCCATTGGAATCGGGTGATTCAAACTCTTCAAGTTCCTCTATAATGTATAGAGGATCCTCTCGTACTTAGCTACTACTCTATTGCATCTCTACCATGATGCATATGCCTTGGTAGACCCTTAGGTCTAATTGGTTTCACATATGTATCATGATCATTTAATCTTGTCAGTATTTTTATTTAACAATAAATGATTTAGATTTCTTGAGATTATCTTAAAAATTCCAAAAAAATTAAAGATGTTAAGAAAATAAAAAAACTTACCAATGTTTCCCCATGCATCTTCTTCATGAAGCACTAACCCCAAGTCCCCTCGAAATTCTAGTCCTACATATGGGTAATCCTCTATGACCACAACTTGTTGCTCCCACCACCGAAAGAAATCGTTGTTAAAGGCTATCTGGGTGACTTCTCCTCCGCCAACTTTCTTGATCAAGTCTACCCATTTGGCCATCCTTGGATCTCTCGGTTTGTTGATGGTAGACGATACTCTGGGTTGTAGCATAGGAGTTTGCTTAAATAAAAATGAGCAAAGGATGGTACCCTAGACGAAGTTATTTGTTTTCCCCTATCTCACTTTGTCAGTGGTTTCTTCATGTTGCCAGGAGCATTGCATACCAATCATACATTATTGGTCTTAAGCATTCTACAACTAGGAATATAGCTAGACGTGAGGCTTGATGTAATGAAACTAAGCTTGATATCCTAGCAATAGTAAAAAAAATATCTTGATGGGTAGGCTCATGATTTGTTTTAGCCGAACTTGTGAACCAACTTTGTTAGTGTCTCGTGCATAGTATACAACAATATAATCAACAATATTAAGTCCCTTGTTGGCCTTGCCTTTCAGATTGACTCCTCCCCTTTGAGAGATTCTTGTAATGAAGTAGATATCTTCTACTTCTTTTTATAAAGGCATTGAGTCTACGATGAATTTCTCTTGCTCCAGGTCCCAGTAATGAATCAACATCTCCAATAGTCAATTTTGAACTCTCATATTGGGCGTCATGAAGAATTTGAGCAAACCAAAATTTCTCAATCCATCCAATGATTCTTGATCTTCCAAGACTTGATTATCCACAAAACTACGTTCTCTTTCCCTCCAAATGATCGACATCCTAAGAAAATTGAGATATTTCATCAATTAGAAATTGGTTTATGAAATTTTCTCTCCACATATGCCATTTCTGTAAGAGACAATCATGTATATACATGCATTTCCCTTTAGTAACTTGCTTGTAGAGCCTTTTATATGTGACTTGATAAAGCCAATCACGCCTATATGTAGAACTAGTTTTGAAATTTAAAAATCCTCTCAATAAAATCAATTTAAATCTATTAAAATATTTGATCAAATGGAAGATTTTAAGGTCATTATTTACCCGGAGTTTGCGACTTCCTGATTCGTTGGCGGAATTGGTTGGATTGACCTACCCAAATTTGTTCCAAAAACTCTCTCCTCAACACTTGGATGGTAAGAGTGAAATTGGGGGAGTCCAAAACTCTATTTTATAATTAAAATTTAAACCCACTTTCCTAAAGTTCATTTTTCACTTTATTATTTTATTTTTATGAACTTTTGACCTTTAATTAAAGTGTTGGAAAGGGCCTATTTTAGGGTGATGAAGACTTTCTTACAACTTAGTGATATTTTTCCCGTATCTTTGATTCCACAATCAATGACCTATCGTGGTAGGTATCATATTCTAAACTGGCATATAGGTTAAGGCATATCTCTTTTCTATTTCATTATGCATCTTGACCTCATACTGCGATATTTAGCCATAGGTTCGACCCCACTATGTTATGACTTTTCAATCTCTCTCCCTCGTTTTTTCATAAATTTGTAACATTAGATAGAGCCTTTCCTTCCATGTGATTCCTACTTACAACCTCACTAGCATATGTTTCCCATGCTACATGTATTGTGTAGGCTTGAGAGTCCTCTTTAGTCCTACCATGGCTTTACGTTGAAGCCTCATTCTTCTTCTTCTTCATTATTATTATGGATTTATACCCTAGAGGCTCCCATGTGTTGAGTTATACTATTACATTTAATATTGACCATTTGCACCCCTTTTGGCCTTAACCCATCTTCATTGGACTCATGTATCAGTGACTTTTGACAAAGACTTTTCTGCAACTTCAAACCATGCATCTATTTTCCTTTGCAACTTGAAACCCTTTTTCATGGAGGGAACATACCTCGATTGTCAATGACCTACATCCACCAACTTGCATTGAGAATAGGATTGTTCCAGTCACAGAAATTAGTGCACTTTCCCTTGACACTCGTTCTATCCATTGTATTATAGGAATTATTTTATTATTTTTTGGGATTTATAATATGAAAAAGACAAAAGAATTAAATATTCCAATAAAAAGAGTGCAAACGAGAAAATTGCTTCATAATTTGATGGCAGCAACAGTCAATTGTGTCTCCCTTGAACAAAGCAATTAAAATGAGTCTTTCCTCCATTGAGATGGGGCTTAGTTTGACTTTAGGGAAGCCATAACCTTGTTCTCTATTCATTCCTCCACTGGTGGGTTAAATCTTCCAATCATATGGAGAGTTTGTTGATGCGTCCTGCATTGAAAACTTATACAAAGTTATTTTATTCTGCCATAAATTCACTTCAAGTCATGATTTTATTCAAGGTAAGTAAACTTGTTGTTGGCCATTTTGCAGTGTCTCTTGACTCATTTATGTCATCCATACATGGTTTTTTAATTTATTCTCAGTATCACATCAGTGAATTAGACCTTTACTCATGTTGGTTAAGAAGGGCCCCATTGACTTGTTACTGGCGGGTCTACTCTTATCTACTCCAACAAATTGCTATGAGAGTAGACCTAGAGTTGCACCCTGGCCCTATTTACATTATTGGTAGGTGACATTGTGTTCAACATTGATCAAAATTATGGGTATATGACTAAGTGGTTTCCCTTGTATTTGACGTCAGCTTACATTATCACACATTGCAATTCATGCATTACCTTGGTTTCCATTTGACCTTATTAGTGGATTTCTTGCCTTTGTGTCACCTTTAATTATTGGTTGGTTCAGAGGATTTCTATCATGCGCTAGCCACATATTATGCATGCCATAAATGTACTTCGTAATGGTTATTTCATCTCTCTTCATTTGAGTTATTACAAATTATTGGCCCGTGGGTTACACTAGCGTTGGTTGATGAAGGATGCCTTAATTCCTTCCTTCCAATAGATCATTTCCCATCGAATCCAACTTAACTCTTTGGGAACAAGGTCTAGAGTATTTTTTCAATATCTTAGAGTTTGCAGTCATCAATGGCATACTCCTTCACTAGTGATAGTGAGAATACATCAATGTCTCCTAATCAGTAGATTCCTTCAAGTGTTTGAATTCAACACATCTATTCTCACTTGTTACATTATACTAGGGTACCTTGACACTCGTTATCATTATTGGTGAGTTGTCTCGCATTTGTTAACAATATACATTAATGAACGATAATCAAACGATTCCTCACATGGTTGACTTAAGCTCATTTATTCTCGTGGTGTAGAAATGTACCATTTGTGGTTGCTAAAGATATCAAGTTGTGTCACGATATTGGTTCACTTGATAGCTCATTTATTTTTTCCCAGTGACACCTCTCACCTCTATATTGTCTTTTAGAACAACATCTTATATGTTCACACCCAAGTTTATGCAGTACCACTATTCCACCTATATGACTTGTTACTTTTATGAGGATCAATTATGCAACATCATTGGTCATACATTCTTCTATAGGTGATATTGAGACATAGCTCGACTGTGTTCTTTTACATTTATGATATGATGATCAACTATGTATTCTTCAACTCCTTATATACACTTATGTATACATTTTGGATCCACATTGTAATTGATCAGCTAACATGCTTTACTGCTTCTGAGCATGTGTATGCCCACCTCAAACATGAGTTTTATTTCTGAATCCTTCAAAAAGTATTTGATAGGATGAAATATGGTGATATCCTTGTGGGTTTTCAAATGAATCCTCTCTCTATACTTAATATATTTTGGCCATCATGCTCCCTTTTGACCTCATATACTAGGGGGAATTTTTTATAGCATCATTCAACACTCCTGTAGACCTGATACTCTTTTATGATCCTTGGTAGTCCCTTTTCCCATGAGAATTGATTTTATACTGAAAAACTATATTTCAAAATCAATACACAACTCTACCCATACAAAAATGCATACATACACGGGTCCTATAATAATATACTCGCATATACATTTTAAAATATGAGAAAATAAAATAAAATGTTGTTTTTCGGGAAGAAATGATCAACATACTTATCTAGAATCTTCTTACACGTATTAAAGAGGTTGTCTTCATGGCTAGGGATGAATAGATCTAGAGGAAGGCTTCATCGGTGTCCTTGGCCTGTATCAGGTTGTATCTATCATGTACTTACTATTATTAATCAATAAAGAAGCTCATGTCTTATTCTCGATATGTTTTTTCATCTTATGAATGATGGTATGAATTTTTATATATGATGGTCTAACATATTCTTATGTATTCACATTGAAATATCTATTGTGTATATGCTTATGTGATTGATTTGTAGGTCTGCACATCTTGGAGGAAGTAGAGGGTTTTGACCCTACAAGAACATCTTCAAACGTAGGACCTTCGGGTATGTATCCAAATCCAACTTTGATAATTTAAATATTTGGCTTCCTCGATTGAGTGTTTTTTGTTTATTATCTTATCCTTCTCTATTGACGCTTTCAACCCTTTCCCTAGGGAAATTTTCCTGCCAACATTCTTATCATTGAGTCTCTATAGGGTCATAAGAGTGATTGTCATATGTCTTGAAATATATTTCGATGAGTGGTCTAGGCATGCATTGCAAGGAGTCATATGAAGTTTCTATGTAATCACATGTGTGTGAAGTAATATCACCATGTAACATTGTTGTTTTTATTGGCTGGATGATGGAAGAATGATCTTAGTGTCGGGAATCCATGGGAGAGAGAGTTAGATTCTTGTTACAACTATGTGTGGTTTGTTGGTATTACCTTGTGATGCATGATAAATCCTTGTACATCATTTGGTAGTAAGTTAATTTCATAGTTTATGACCTCACGCATGTGTCAAGGAGGTAATGGTAGTGGTAAAAATCATTGTACAACATCCATGAAGATGTTTGCTACCTTAATTCTTATTCAAGGGAAGTATGTTCCAATTTGCATAGATGTTAGGCAGAAGTATTTTGTGCAAGGATTGATGGTTTATTGGTGTTGTTATGATTTGGGAAGGACAATAGAGTTTGTTATCACTAAGATGTTTTACCTAGAAGTTATCAAAGAAGGAATAGTCTGAAGTAACCACAAACCTAATATTTTAGACTCAAGTTCGAGCCCACCTAAGTGTAGAGAGGGCTCTCTCTTTATAATTTAACTTTGTTTTGGGTAGATTTCAGGCTAGTTATTATTGGTCATGATGTTTTGTTTTGATTGGGTGGTGGAATTAAGAAAGCAAATGGGAAGAGCAAGTATTCAGGTCATTGGGATATGGAGTCAATCAAGAGTGGCTTGATTAGATCTGATTAATCACTAAAGTAAGAGTTCCCAGGGTAGGCTAGCACAGCAAAATCAGATCTCTAGTTTCAAATGGATGAGGCAGTCCTAACCATGGAAAAGGGAAATGAAGAATCCTTAACCAGGATTAAGATGAAGAAAGGAAGGATGATCAGTAGCAAAGGGTAATGAAGAATCCTTTACCATGGACCAAAGGGAGTAAACTATGGAATTAAGGGAGAAATTTAGAATTCGCAGACCAAGATAGCTTAGTAGAAAACATATAGAAAGTAAACAGTTAAAACGAAGAGCATTTAAGCTAATTTTGAGATATTATTCCTTGTCTACTTTTCAGATTTTATAAGAGACACATATGAATATTCATAACATGAAGAGAAAAAAATAATTAAACATGAAGAGATAATACTTATTTGTTCCAACTGTGCACAAGAATCCAGTGAAATGTCCTCAACTATATTTCATTTCCAACAAAACCAATCCAATCTTGAGTACAATAGCTCCTTTGCAAAATATAAAATGTCTACAGAAATGTATTTTAATCCACCCTAATTACTTCAATTTTTGAAGTATTTATACAAAAAAATGATACAAAATATCCCATAACAATATGATAATTATTCTAGGAAACCAAAAATATCTTCAGCATGAAGATAGAGACAGATGGAGAACTTTGATCTTGTTGTCCCTTTTATTATGACTGTGCTGGCTGTTGTAATTTGGATTTGGCTCTTTGAGTTGGTTTGTAGTTGTTTGCTAGAATCACTTTCATCTTCTACCTACTGATACTCTCTACCTGTTTTGCTTTGACTATGTCTTACCTGTTTTACATGGCAGCCATGTTTTACTATATAGATTTACTGCAGTAACTTCATAGTAAATCTATTAGTTTTGTCCACCATTCACTGTCAGGGAATTTCATCCTTATCATTTTTCTGTATATTTTGTTAGCTTCTGTATACTTATCAAAATTTGGCTTTCTAGTAAAAAGTGCTTTACCTCATGCTCTATGTAAAATATATTTTCAAGACTATCATATAATACCTTTCCAGTGGGCAAATATTTTACCCCTGAAGTACTAGCTTGGCTTCTAGCCATCTTGTTTAGTCTTTCAATATAATCCTCTTGAGTCATTGACTTGTCATTTATCACCATAGGACTAGGAAGTCCTTTTTCTCCTAAAATACCATACTTTGTCATAAAACTATCAATGTCTGCTTGGATGCTTTGACACCTTTTCTACAGATTGAGCATCAGGTTCCTTTTTGTGAGAACCTTCTTTATTTATATGATGGTTGTTGTTTTATCATCTATTTATAGATCATCAAGCTAGTACATGTTTATGCTGTTCAAAAATGTTATCAACAAGTTGGCTGCTTCAGGCATATCTCCCAATTCTTCCCTTGTCTTGTGGACTATTGTAGCCACTTTTACTAGTTCAGTTTATTCAAAAATAACTTGAATAGAAGGCCAACCATCATTGATGGAATCAATGATGTTGGCCTAGAGAATTTCCTTCATGTCTCCCAGTGGCTCTTTCAATGTCAATTCCTTTTCAAGAACTTTTATTCTTTCTCCCATTCTTTGGTTTTACTAAACTTCTTCTTTTTGCTGTATCTGTGCAAGTTTACAATCAGTTTCCAAACTTGACACTTTTTCTCTAAACTTCTTAAGGTCAGTAGCCTGGCTGCTCATTTCCTCCATGGTTTTTACCAATTCAACTATTTTTTCTGTGGAAGTACCTACGCTTGTAGATTCCCCTGTACCTACTGATGTACTTATAACTAGAAAAGTTTTAGCTAGTGGAAGTGTGGGTGCTAAGGCAGCAACCAATGTGGAGGGTACTATTGTAGAGATTGTAGGAATTACAGTCTGAGGAGTGGTGGCCAACTCACTCTGTTTAGATTGTATCAAGTTATCAAGCTATTTTTTGGTTTCTTTCATTGTTCATTCAACTTTAGGACTAAATCCATAAGCTCTCCCTCCTTCTGAGTATCCAACACTTCAACTATCTGAGGATGATGTAGAGGGGGAATTTTGAGTTGCTTCTTCAATGCAACTATGTCATCATTTTTCTTCTTAATAATCTTTTTTGCAGCTTTCACATCTTTGGGATCATGGCCTAGTTCTATGTGTAAGTCCTCTAGGGACTTTATTCTAGTATCTTTGGCTTGTGAAGAGACCTTCTCTAATTGGAATTTTTCTGATATATTATCCAGTGAATTTTGGAGTTGGTGAGCTGCAATAGCCTTACTGGTTAAGGTGGAGTAAACCATTTCCATAGTCATCTTATGTAATTCTATTTGGTCAATATGATGGATATCCTTTGCCAATACTTGAACATCTATTTTCAGATAATCTACCATTCATCCAGGTTGTTGTGTAGTTGGCTTCAAGAAACTCATTTGCATCTTACCTTCTTTTATGTCAAAGGCTGAGATTAGCCTTGTTTGATTCATTGGAGCCATTTTCAAGTAGTGTGCATAACTTTGGGCCTTTAATGTTTCATTTATTTCCTTGATTTCTTTGTATTTCTTTTTTATATCTTCGCTCTGGCCAGTAGGAGCCCTGAAGGAGCACACTTCCATGCTCTATTACCTTTCTAGCATTTGAGCCTGTGAGGTGGAAGGTTCTTGTGTACCTCCTGAGGGAGTGGTATGCCTACTCTCTGCACCTATAGTCCATGTTGCTTCTTCAGTAAAATCCTGTTCTGAAAATGGATTCAAACTTTGCCTCTTAGCATAAGTTTGGGAAATAGGTCTACTGGAAGGAGCAGCCTCCTCTCTATCTCTTTTAAGATTCCTTTCCTCATTTATAGGAGTCTGTAGAATAGGAGGATTTCTCATGATATGTTCTGGCTAAGCAAGTTCTACTGATATTTCTAGTTGTTCTGATTCCTCTGGTTGCTCTAATGGTTCTAGCTGCTCTAATGGTCCTAGTTGCTCTGATGGTCTTTCTTCTACTGTTTGCCCACTATGTTCCTATGATTGCCTCTAAGATTGAGATTCTCCTGGCACCTGTACAAATGAATCTTCATCAAGTCTTCTTTCTAAATCAATCAATACATTATTGACAGTAGTTTCTGTACTATCCTAATCTACTAAAGTGTTTTCCACCCATTCAAGCTGATTTGCATATTGTTCGATTTCAAGGATTTTATGGTGGATATAGGAAGATAATTTATTCTTTTGTCTCCTATTACAAATGAAGTCTAAAGAGTCATATCTCCAGATAATTTTTTTTCAGTCTCAATCTTTGGAGGATTTCCTTTGCTTCCTTCCCCGCTTCCCTACTGTTACATATGAATGGGCCAAGTTGATCTTTTATCCTAAGTTGATCTTTCTTCTTAGCCTTCACAAATGCACCTTATATGAATTGATCATTTTCCTGTAGTACTCCAATGAAAACAATCTCATAGGGATGTATCTGGGTATTTTGTAGGGAGCTAGCTCACACCCATAGATTCTGATTTCAGTGTGGTTTTGGTACACGTACCAATCCCCCACTCTATATTGTTTGGAAAACTAAAGGACCCTCTTGATATCTGCACTGATTCTGGGGGGAGGGCTTCCTAATAGCATAGTTTCCGCTGCGTGTACGAAGTGATCTATGAAATCAATATAAGAATATTGAGAGTCATTTAGATGGAATAATGAAGTCCAGAAGACCACTGATCTAGGGTTGCCTCTGGTATCAAGCTTTTGGAGGGTGATTGGGAATTTGTCAGTTTGATAATACAGGAAAAGATGATATAAAACTGTAGAATATTTGAACACTCTTTCACTATCCAACCTCATGAATTGATCATTGAACTTAGCATAGTCAAACATGATGGCTAGGGGCTACCCAAGAGAGTAGATGGATATAAAGTCTATGATAATTTCATCAACAAATTCACTTGTAGTCTGGCCTAACACACTGGATATCATTTCTATGATGTTTCAACCAAAATCAGAGAATATAGTCCACATGTAAGGGGGAGGGTCCTTTGGAATGTATTTTTCTTCCCTAATGAAGGTTTGGTAAAACATAGCAATTTTCACTGAGGTGAGTGTAGGGTATCTATTAAGTAAATCTCCATCAAAAAGAGGAGTCAAGCCTTGGCTTGGTTGTAACTGAAGCATTTTGTTTATGGACTCAACAGTGATGGTAAATAATACAGAATGATCAAGGGCCATCAATACCCTTTGGCTGAGATTATAGTTCATATGGTAGTAATGGATAATCTCTGGGAAGATATGAACTCCAGGCAACTGGTACTTGGGTAAACTTGATTCCAAAAGCCCTATGTAGTCTGCATGGTTCAAGTACTGGTCTCTGTACCTACAGTATAGTTTCAGTGGGGAATCTTGGACATATGTCTCTTTTATCTGAAAATGTTTATCTGCTAGTGGGAGATGTTCTAAATCCCTGTGAGGAGTAGAAATTGGCATGACATTTAATACAATTGGGGCATCCATCCTTGGTTCTTGTGGATTCAAGGATGGGGGTGAAGGGTTTTCAGTGAAATTGGGAAAAACTGGTCTACTTCAGGGTATTTTGGAGTCACTAGGCAACTTATCTTACTAAATTACTTAGGAATTGGAAGCAATTTAGTCCAAGTTTTGGAATAAAACAGGGTTTCTTAGTGAATTTGGCTAAATACCTGGTTTTAGGCTTTGAACAGAGTAATGGTGACTGTGAACTATTTGCAGGAAGTGCATGTGACCGAAAGGTGGTCTGGAGTTTCAGCAGCTTCAATAAGATGGCAGTTGGATGTAGGTTGATGGTTGCATGTACTATGGTGCTTGCATGGAGGTCGAAGTGTTTTTTTTATGATAAAACAAAAAACAATGAGTTTTTTCAGTTTTATTTGTAAACCCAATGATTTTCGTAGGTACAGTGGGAAAAGGGCATTTGGAGTTAAGCGGGGGATGTGACATTTTGTCATTTATCAGGAGGAAGTAAGCAGGATCATATCACACTGCTTTTGGGATAAAGTGGTTTTCGGAGGAGGTCACCCAATGTCATTCATCGAGCGCCACGTAGCAGTGGGGTGAATAGTGAAACCACCCATATCGGGCGGGTAAAGGTCGCCCGATATGAGTGTCGATCGTTGGATCAAAAGGGGTCAGATTGTAAGGTGATTGGGGTGTTGATTTTATATGAGGTTTAATGGAGGGGGCTGATGGGGTTTTTACGTACGGAGGGATTAATTAATTGTGGATTAGGGAGGTCTAATGACATCGGGAGTGATTTCATTGGTAGGGACAGATTATTTATTAATCATTAATTTCTTAATTAATTTCTTTTATTCAGCGGTGGGTCATGGTTATTAATTAGTCACTAACCGACTTAATTAATCCCTTAACCAGTTTATTACTAAGGTTATGTTTCAAACTTTGGGGCGGGATATTAACATATGAGTTTTTAATAAAATATACGAGAAAGAGGTATTTTTTTGGATTTAATAAATAAAGTTAGAAGTCAATATGAAATGAAAGCAAGAAAACAAAGTACGCCAAGTATAATGTGTGTTGAATTTTATTTAATTTTCACATAAAACATTATAACTTAGGCTAAATGTGCATTTGTGAGTTTCTGTGGAAAAGGGGTTGGCTTGGGGGTGATTACTTTCCCTACGAAAATGGTTCTTTTACCTTAAGAAAAGGGATTTTTTAGGATAAAATGAATGAATTGAAAGGGGTCAATGTTTGTGAGGGGACTTTTAATACATAGACCCTATAAGTTATTGGGCCAAGGGTCTGGTCCCTCCGGAAGTCAAATAAATGCTATGAGCCCCTTTATCTTAAGGTTTTAGGTACTTTTGACTTTGCTTATGGGAAATTAGTAAAATTAAGGATAAAATGAATGGGGAAATTAATCACTTGACTTTTTGTAAATGCTCAATTATCATCCATACTTTAGCAATTTGATGATGAAAGTAAATGATATGATTTTATCTAATCAATCATCACAATTCTGCAACCATACCACTACTTACGCATCTACTCATCCTACCAATTTTTCTACTCTTTATTAGGGTGCACTTAAGCTGGCAAACCCTTATCAAAACATTTTTCTTTTCTTTTACAATAGAAATCTATCTAGATCTAACCTTATTACATCCAAGGACTTAGTTTAAATAGTTGAGCTCCTTTTATTTACTCTACCTATCTACTTATCTGCCAAGATTAAACAGTTTGGTCAAATTTTATTCTCTATCTCTAAGTATGAAATTCAAAACATGGAATAACCAAGATTAAACTATTTGATTCCCATGAATTGTGCCATGAATAACAAGTTGCACACAATCATTATTATGCAGAAAAGTAAATAGTGTGGCATTTGGACTTGCACACTTTCATGGTCTTTTTCTTTTTCCTTGGGGTTCATTTTTTTTTTATATATATTTTTGACCCTTTTTACACTTTTTGTTCTTTGATTTTTCTTTTAGGACATACCCTTTTCTTTTTTAATATGGAAAACATTTGCAAAAAGCAAAGATATGTACATATTACATATTTAACCTCAACTATTCAAAAATTATGACACCTATTGGTATAGGAACATAACGGTGGCTCCACTTGGGGATGGCATTTCCTAGTGAAATGGCAAGAACTAGTAGATCAATGGCCTCCTTAATTAATGTGATTTTACTCTGCAACTTTCCCTTTTACTTTGTTTCTTTATTGATATTTACAATAGCGAAACTTTTGAATCTTAGGGCCTTCTCTTCGGGCTTCAACTCCAAAATTTACCATCCAATCGACACTAAACTTTGTGAAGGATATAATATATACAAGTGATTAGTGCAATCAGTGACTGGGATCTATATAGTGCTTAAGCATTCAACCATTGACTAGTCCTCCTTCTACTTTTGCACCATCCAATTCTTTGAGGAAATAAGCATTATTACCCCTGAAAGCATAAATGATGTAAGGGCCTTTCCATAGGAAGTCAAACTTCCCATGTTTACCTTTATCCTCCCTTCTTAAGTCCCATTTAAAAACTTTATCTCCTAGATAGAAATCTTTTGCCTTCGTTCTTTTGTCAAAAGATTTCTTGATTTTCTCTTGCACAATTTGGGATTGAATATACACTTCTTCCCTGGTTTGCTGCAAGTGAATTGTCTAGTCGATCCTTCTTTGAATATCATTTGGCTCAACCTATGCTTCTTGGAGTAATTTCATCACTGGTGCTCCCAAAGAAGATGGGATGAAAACTTCCATTCCATAGAGTAGCTGATAGGGACTGGTACTAATGGATTTCTTTGTGGTCGGCCTATCTGTCCACAAGGCATTTACTAACTTCCTATTCTAGGTTTTCTTGTTATCTTCCAACAATTTTTTGATGATATTCATTAACCTCTTATTGGAAGACTCTGCAAGTCCATTTCCTTGGGGATAGTAGGTTGTGGAGTGACTAAGGGTTATGTGATATTTATTGCATAAATCAATCATCCTCTTTGATTTAAAGGCTACCGCATTATCTGTGATGATTTCAGTGGGGCAGCCGAATCTGGACAAAATGTTGGCTTCAAGGAAACCTATTATGACAATATCAATAGCTTGTCTTGAGGATATGGCTTCTATCCACTTTGTAAAATAGTCTATGGCAGTCAAGATCCATCTATGTTAGGCAAAGGAAGGGGGGTGAATTTCACCAATGAAGTCAAGACCCCACTGTTGAAATGGTGTTTTAGTAGATATAAGTTTCAAAGGTAATGCTAGTTGTTTTCTTTTTCCTTCAAAAATCTGACATTTATGGCATGAGGTTACAAATTTCTTTACATCAGCAAACAGAGTGGGCTAGTAAAAACTAGCTCTTAAGATCTTATCAACTGTTGTCTTCCAATAAAGATGTCCCCCGCAGTCACCTGCATGAAACTCTTGCAAGATTTTATCATATTCTTCCTTTAACAAACAATTAAGAAGGATGTCTTCATGATTTTTCCAAAATAAAGCATTGTCAGTTATGCAAAACTTCAAAGATTTCATTTTTAAGAACCTACTTTTTGTCTTGGATAACTCAAGAGGAGCTTGAAGGTTTTATAAAACATATGTAATGTCAACATACCATGGTGAGTCTATAAAGGCCTGGCTGATTTGTGGAGTTTCAATCCTCTTCGTTGTCCAATTCTACAATGAAGTTTATGTCCAAGGCCTGATAGTTCGATTCAGCCATGACCTTGGCTAAACCTTGGCCTTTGATTAATTTTGTAGGTTTAATTTATAAATCATACTCTAATATGGTAGCTATCCATTTCCCTCTCTTTCCATGTAGTCCATCTAGTACTAGAATGTCTTTGACTACAACATTGGGAACATAAGCTACTATATGAGAATACAAGATATAATCTCTGAAATATTTTATAGCTTTTAACTAGAGAAAAAGCTTGCTTTTCCATTATATTATACTTTATAGGTGCATCTATCATGGCTTTACTGAAGAAGGCTATTGGTTGTTCAAAACCCTGATCATTGTTTTGCAGTAGGACTACAACAATTGTGTGTTCTGAGGTGAAAGAAAAAAATGATGAAATCCCTATCAAACATTAGGCTGACGAGAACTAGTGTTTGTATTAAGGCTAGATTTAGATCTTCAAATGACCTTTTAGCCTCTAGAGTCCATTTAATAGTTGAATCTTTCTCTAATATGTTGTTTAGTAATCTAATTAGTTCATCTAAATTAGAGATAAATCTTCTCAAAAGGTTTATTTTACCTAAAAATGCTTGGAGTTCTTTGATGTTCCTAGGATGTGGTATCTGCAAAATGGCTTCAATTCTTGTTGGGTCAATCCAGATACCATCTTTGGAGATTATGTGGCCTAGTAATTTCCCCTCTTCTAACCCAAATAAAGATTTTTTAGGATTCAGTGAAATTCCATTCTTCCAGCACTTGGTGAAGACCTACCTGAGATGATCCAAGTGTAGTTGATATGATTTAGAGAATATTGTGATGTCATATAGGTATATAACTAGGAAGTCATGGATTTCCTTAGCAAAGATATGTCCATTTCTCTTTGAAAGGTGGCCCCTACATCTTTTAACCCAAAAGGCATTTTCACATACATGAAAGTACCCCATGGAGTAGTGAATGCAATTTTTGCTTGATCATTTGGGTGGACTAGGATTTGGTTATAACCCGAAAACCCATCTAACAGTGAGATTCTGGTTGAACCTACTACCCTCTCTAATATGTTATCCTTTTTTAGGAAGGGCGTATTTATCCTTAAGCGAAACTTTATTTAAATTCCTAAGGTCAACACAATCTAATTTCCAAGTTTTCTTTCTTGTAGGTACCAAATTAGAGACCTAGTTTGAGAATCTAATTGGTGCAATAACCTTAGCTTCATACATTCTTTTGATCTCTTTTCTGATAGAAGGTAATAGAACATCGTTAATCCTTCTAAGCTTCTGTCTAAAATGCTTTTGGTTTTCTTTTAAGGGAATGGTGTGATGTATTATGCTAGTATCATAGGACTTAAGGTCCTCATAATTCCAGGCAAAACTGATCTCTCTATCGCATTAAAACTATTGCCATGGTATGATCAAATGAAAATGAGAATAAAATGAAATATTGTGTATAATCGGGACTAATCAAAACCAGAGCTGTAGATAGAGCATACTTTACCAAATTAAAAGATTTTGTAGCATCCTTTGTCCATTTTACCACGTTGTCCTTCTTCATCGTATTAGTAATTTCTCTCAAATGTTTAGCTAGATTAGATACAAATCTTCATAAGAAATTCATCTCACCATTAAATGCTTGTATTTCCATCTTATTCCTGGGAAAATCTATCTACTGAATTACTTCTACCCTTGATGGATCAATGTGAATTCCTTCCTTTGAAATAATATGACCAAGAAAATTCCCTTCATTGATGGCGAAGAGACTTTTTTTCAAATTGAGTGATATCCCAAATTTTCTACAACGCTGAAGCATAATCCTCAAATGGTGAAGATGCTCATCATCTGAACGTGAAAACACTATCAAGTCATCTAAGTGTAGAACCAGAAATACATTCTTTTTATTGGCAAAAGCAATATCCATTACACGCTGAAATGCTGCTCCAGCATTTTTCAAACCAAATGGCATTTTAGCATAATGGAATGTTCCCCAAGGAGTGGTGAATGTAGTCTTATAACGGTCATCTTCATTCACTAGAATCTGATTATATTCGGATTGTTTTGATGCACGGATCATGAGTGCATGATTTCTGAAATTTTATGAACTAATTTAACTTGAAATTATCTGGGTTTGTGTATTTTAATGATATGTCTGTGTTTTCCAGAAATCACAAGAATTGGGTTCATAGTTTTAAAAATATTTGGAAATCAATTTCTGCACTATATAAAAATGAAATTGTATGTCTTAAATGAGAAAGAAATTAGAAAACATCCATCATGCATAGCTTCCTCCCCCAAACTGAAGAATTAGCATGCCCTCATGAAATGCTAGAAAACAAATTGAGGTGGTCACTACCATCTGTTGAATTCTATGCTTGGTGTAAAAAAACATGGAATAAGGTGGTTTTGAGAAGGAATAAGAAGATCAATGGATGATAAAGACATGGTCATAAGAAAGAAAGGAATGAAAGCAACACTCCTCCAAACTGAAAGATGATATGTCTTTGAAAAATGGGAAGCGGTAAAGATGTGGAATGAATGATGATAAATAATGCTCAATGGATTTTCATGAAATTCTCTTAAATTCATAAGAAATCAGAAAATTATGCTATTTTACCTCAAGTTTTACCTCCGAAAAAAATGTAGAATGACATGTATGGACTGACATTTGTTGAAGCTAATGTAGGCAGAGTTGGTGTTGAAAGTGATGCAAAAGGTGGAATCCAGGCAAGCACATCATGTCTAAAGAATTGTTCACATTCGTGATTTGCTCGAGCCTCTTCTGTTAGTTGCAATAGTATGGTCATGCTGTGAATATAGTTCCCCCCATATTTGTTGTTCTCCTGTAAACAAATCACTATTTTGCATGCAATGTTCTTGAATCCACATTGTTAGTTTTGAATAGAAAAAAATAAGATGCATGCAAAAATTTCAATAAGAAAAACTTTTGTATACATGAAATACTAATATTTTGTCAAATCAACAAGTTATGGCGTTATGGCAGAGTGCAGTAGTCATATCGCATGCTATCCTATAATGCATACATTCTCCCCTCCAATTGGAAAAGGGATTCCATGACCATAAAGCCTATGAAAGGTGTTATGCTAACGACAAGGCAAGGGAATGAACAATACAACAGTAAATGAAGCAGAGTATAGATATCAATGATAGGATGGCAAGGGTTATGGTTATAATGAGAGCAGAATGTGTAAAGATAGTTATAAATAAGAGATAGGACGCTTTATATTGATGATAAGTTATGAAAAAAAAGAAAAATGACAGCAATATGCCAAAAAGATGCTTTGTTGATAGTATTCTAGCTGAAAATGATGTGATTGATCTGAAAACAATTTCTCATGTGTAAAGGTTCAAAATAGGGGAAAAAAATTAAGGAAATAACTTCTCTGATAAAAAGAAAGAACAAGAAAATGGTATTATAGTAATAATTGATGATAAGATATAACTTGAATACCATGAGCAGAGCCTCTATTGCCAGCAGGCGTCCATAACCTTAACAAGGTTTCTTTTTAACCCGTATGAGCCAGGATCCTCAATTTAAAAATGGAGAGTTCCAGTGTTGTTCTA
Source organism: Pinus taeda (assembly GCA_000404065.3). NCBI lineage: Eukaryota > Viridiplantae > Streptophyta > Pinopsida > Pinales > Pinaceae > Pinus > Pinus taeda. Next base: position 29,106 of record APFE031172237.1, on the reverse strand, counting down.
CAGAAGAGATCAGTGTGCTGACATGGTAACCAAATAACCACATTTCCATTCAATGGGATGTATCGAAAGTGATCAGGCCGGCTCATGATGAGACCTCCTATTCCAAGGATAATTTGGCTATCCAATGGATCATAACCTTAGTGTGGTGGCCATAATGGGAATGTCACTTTGTTACAACCTTATGAACATGGTATGTTGGTTCATAATGAGACCCCCTATCCTCCATCTGCGGACAAAATTTTGTTCTTATTACAAATTTTTATGATAAAAAGAGGGAGGCTTAGTACTCCTTAAGAGCAGGGATGGTGGAAGAAGTTGAAGATGTCAATAGAAAAAAATATACCCATAATCGCATTTATTACAGACAGAGAAGATTATAACCAGGAAGGGTGAAATTAGCATGGTTTTAAGATGATCAATCAGTATCATGTACAACATAAAATGGTGTAGTAAAGTAGTATATAAATAATTGTGTCCCTTTTGAAAATAATCTATCGTTAAGGAGCTATTCTGTTAAAGATCATAACGTGAACGATATTAACTCGCTTCAATAAAATCCATAATTCTTATCCTCATAAAAGTATTGTACTTCATGCCATGAAAGGAAATAATGTGGTTGAGATGAACTAAGAATAATCCCACAATAGGAAGGAAGGGTTGTTCTTGAAAATACTCCCAAAGTGTTGCTCCCTTGAAGGAACAACAAAAACACATGAAAAAGTATTGTTCCCTGTAGAGAATAGCAAAAAAATACACCCAAAAAAAAAAGCATACAAAAAGATGTTGTTACTTGAAAGGAACAACAAAACAAATACACCCAAAAAAGGGATGTTCCTTTGAAAGGAACAACAGAAATGCGAAAATGTTGTTCCTTTGAAAGGAACAGTAGAAATGCAAAAGTAATATTCCTTTGAAAGGAACAACACAAATGCAAAAATGTTGTTCCCTTGAAAGGAACAAAAAAATGCGAAAATGTTATTCCTTCGGAAATGAACAACAAAAATGTGGAAGTGTTGTTCCTTTGGAAAGGAACAACAAAAATGCAAAAGTGTTGTTCCTTTCCGAAGGAACAGCGAAAATGTGGGAATGTTATTCCTTTGTAAAGGAACAACAAAAATTCGAAAGTGTTGTTCCTTCGAAAAGGAACAACAAAAATGCAAAAGTGTTGTTTCTTTGAAAAGGAACAACAAAAATGCGGAAGTGTTGTTCCTTCGAAAATGAACAACAAAAATGTGGAAGTGTTGGTCCTTCGGAAAGGAACAATAAAAATGTGAAAGTGTTGATCCTTCAGAAATGAACAACAAAAATGTGGAAGTATTGTTCCTTCGGAAAGGAACAGAAAAAATGTGAATGTGTTGTTCTTTCGGAAATGAACAACAAAAATGTGGAAATGTTGTTCCTTCGTAAAGGAATAGCAAAAATGTGAAAGTGTTGTTCCTTCAGAAAAGAATGCGAAAGTGTGGAAGTGTTATTCCTTCAGAAAGGAACAACAAAAATGTGAAAGTGTTGTTCCTTTGTAAACAACAAAAATGTGGAAATGTTGTTCCTTCGGAAAGGAATAGAAAAAATGTGGAAGTGTTGTTCCTTCGAAAAAGAACAACAAAAATGCGAATGTGTTGTTCCTTAAAAAAGAAACAACGAAAATGCGAAAGTGTTGTTCCTTCGGAAAGGAACAACAAAAATGCACAATCATTAAATGCAGGCATGTAAAAAATGAATTAGTTGTTCATTGCATTGACGCTGAGGATGGGTTACAATTTGAAGGAAGTAACACCTGAAACACAAAAATATAAGAGAAATCAGAAAAGAAACAACATTTTATTTAAAAACAGTATGTAAATAAATAAATTAAGTTACAACAGCTATGATGTTATTTCTTAAGGCAAGGAAACAAAAATGATCTCTATGGAAAAATGTATTAAAAGCAATGAAATGACATGAATCTTCAACTGGAAATCAATTTTTCATTTCTTGTGTTATGAATACGTTGGGTAATGAGTTGGATGAAATTCCCTTGTTTCATTAAAATTTATTTCAAGAATCACTCGTCCATAAATTGATCTTCTTTATTCTCGTAAGACCTAGAAACAAAACAAGTGTCTACCTGCAATAAAACATTAAATCATGGAGAATGAGAGGTGATCGGGCCCCCCTAACCCAATAATTACGCAAAAAAATAACAAGTAGTTACTCTGTATAACAAATACATGGAGAAAATGACAAAGTAAAATTTATTTGTCACTTGCGGGAGAGCAGTGGCCAATCATGCTAACGTGCAGTGTTTTAATCACAACTTCTTTGTTTTTCATCAAAATTGAGTGATTCCAAAGAAATATGAGAGATAATTCAAAGTTATATCTCTAATAGAAACAATTTTTAAAAATTCAATGGTATTATATGTCAATTTTACTTAGAACAACCTGCATAACAAAGTCATTTTCGATTACCCCACTCAGAACAATAGTGGATATTTTAAGCACAAATTTTTCGTTTGATGTCGGATTCAAATGATTCAAATTGGAAATAAAATTATATTAATTTATTTACCTCCAATATAAATAGGTTTTTAAGAAAAGAAGAATTGATAGTTCAAATACTCTAAGGAACAACCAGAAAGACAAAGTTTTAAGAGTGTTGATTTACGATAGATAGTCAGTATTTTGATCATAACTTCCTCATACGATATCAAAAATGAGTGATTATAATTGTCTTGTAAACTATATTCATAGGGGAATATACCATAGAAAAATATTTAAAAATTCATTCAGTTAGACTTTCAAAAATAGATTGTCCCAACTCTTTTCCTGAGCTACCTACTAGACACCTTGTCAATGTTTTGGTTTTAAATTTTTCGTTTCAAATCCAAATTGAGTGATTAAAATTGGGTTGGAAAGTATACATCAAGGGATACTTAGTATAGAAATAGGTTTTAAAAATATTCCCTTTTGGTCCCTCAAAACATGACTGTCCCAACTGCATTTTTAGAAATTTCATCAAGCCCACAAGCCAAAAAAATATGAGATTCAAGCATTTTTTCCAAGTTGGTGATAAAAATGAATATGAGTGTTTGTAGGACTATTATTTTCACTATAATTCATCTACATACACAAATATATTAAAAAATTTATCACTGATGTTGATTTCCACAGTGTGTTGCAACAAAAAACTAGTTTTACATAAAAACAAAATGTATTTATTTATGTCACTTTTTATTTATTTTCTACAATAATTTACTTTGATTTGAAAAATGAATATTATTACATATAATATTACTTCCAATGGAACAATTTTCGAAATAAGGCTTCAAAAAATGTACATGCCCAAATTTGAAAATTGCATGTTAATAAATATTAGGGTATGAGAAACCAACTTCCCTTGAAATGACGGTGTCAAAAATTGTTAAGTATGGAGTGATGCTGCAAACAAATGATGGAGTGAAACCAATATTCAATATATCCTTTACTTTCTTGATCTCCCATAGCCATCATATCATGAAGTTCTTGAGTTTTTAAAATGGCTTGTCGATACTTTTTTCCATAACTTCTACAATTTTTTAATTTGAAACATTCTAAATCTCATTGTAAGTTTTCTCTAATGGAGCATGTGAGATAGAATGGGTGGGAAGGGTTGGTAAATTTTGCAGTTCAACAGTGTAAGCATGTGGTACTGGTTTATTATGGTGAGGGTGTGGAATGAGTTGAGCAGGAAATTGTGTACGGAATGGAGCATTTTGATGATGTAGATGATTGGGTTGAATAGATGATTTTGGTATGCAAGAAAGATGTTGTGGAAGAGCTGGTGGAGAATATGGAAGATGTGTTTGTGCTACAAGATGAGGGAGAGTAGTCATGCAATCATAAGATGAACCATGCCAAACTTGTAGACAATATTGGTGGTGGTTATATTAAAATTGACATGGATGCCCTAACACATTAGTATTCCATAATGGATTATGCAATTAAGAGAATGGAGAATAAGTGTTTTGACCCTTACCTGTAGGCCATGCTTTCCATGGTTTTGACCTTGTTGCAGCATTCTCATCTCTTTTATATGCTACTTCCATCATAGATAAGGAAGAACAACTATGTATGGGATGCTCCTTTTGGTAATGAGGGAAAAACACTTCCTCAAATTCTTGATTTTTCTGAACATGCAAAAAATCCAATTGTGAATTTAGAGAGCTAATACAATCAATTTTAAAATGTTCAAATAAATCATTTATTTCAACTTATGTCTCTTGTTCTTGTAGCAAATTTGGAAAAGAAAGAACAAAATCCTCTAGAATTCTTACGAGCCTTGGAGATTCCTCTTGAATACCTTATGCACAATTCACAAACATCATCATATGACAACTGAAAAACATCACCTTTTCCTATCAGATTTAAGAGTTCTAAAAATTCATCTTTGATTCCTTTAAGAAGGAGTGCTTTTAAGGTTTCTTTTTCCAAATTCTTATGCTTTGATTTTTAAAGGTTATATTGAAATCACTGTACATAGTCCTCCAAGCTTTCATCTTCCCCTTGTATCATATCAAAAATATGTTCATTGTCCTTGCAAAAGCCCTGGCACTTCTTCAAGAATATATTCTTCATGTCCTCCCATGTTTGGATGTAGTTACCACCTAGGCTCATGAACCATTGGAGAGTTGCTCCTTTTAGAGTAAGAGGAAACACTTTCAACATTTGATCATTATTAAATTAATGATATCCTCTACAAAGTATTTCGAACTCAAATAAAAATGTATCTGGGTCTTCATTTGTCAAACCATGAAAATTTGGTAGAGAATATAGGGGAATTATGTGCATTTGTGTCACTCCTCTTAGATCTTTGATAGGGAATTCAAAAGTAGAAATGTGAGCCATTTCTTACCATAATAGAAGATGTTCTTCATGTGTTTCTTTGAGGCTCCTTCTTCAAATGTTCTTGTCAATTGGTTAGTGAAATGGGTGGTGCTTACATTGCCACTTGAGTGAAATCATGAAATTTGTTTTTTCAAAGTTTCTACTTTTTTTTAGTCATTCACACAAAAATACAAACATTTATTTCTACCCTAAGTTCTTTAACAATTCAGTTAGAAAGTGAGTGGAGGAGCAGGGCTTTTACATACTCCATACGCAGGTTCTTACCTTCCGTTTTTAATACCCAATTCTCTCCTAATAGGCACTCATCATATGCACACTACTTAGAAATGGCTACACTCTTCTCGGAAACGGCACCAAAATGTTGAGTGATAAAAGGTGTCTTTTTAACTCCTAACTATCTTCACATTAATTATCAACCCAGGGACGATTTTTTATTTCAAGAGTGTACTCAGTCTGAGGCGGTCACTTGCTCAAGAGTAATGTTTTGCATTATAGTGCTTAAAATGAAAAAGTAAATGAATTCTTGAAATAAAATCTACTTACAGTTGAAAGAAACTTAACACTCTGAAACTTAAATCATTCACTCAAAAAACTACAACAATTTACCAGTCAAGGATGCAGTAGTGATAACTCTTTCCTCCGTCAACTGATATAAATTAAATCAAACATAAACAGGATCCACAATCTGAGAACTTAGACAACTATAGTCAATGTTCTTTACAGTTGTTGATCTTTCAATCCACATTAAATAAAATAACTGGAAATGGAAATTCAATTCGAAATGCTTACTAAAACACACTTGCTGCAATATCAATTAAAAAGATGAAATCAAATCCTTGCATAAAGGAACAGTGACTAAGTCTGTTGAAAAATTGAACAAAAAAGCTTAACTTTAGCAGAAATGAATTGAACAGCAAAGCTCATCTTACATAAATGAAATATTAATGGAAAGGAACAATAATATTGAATTATTAAAGATGAACAACAATTCTAAATGGAAATGAACTGAAAATCTAAATGAACAGCAATACTAAATGGAAGTGAACAACGCTATGAAATTAATAGAAATAAGAAGCAATACTAAATAAGAAACAACCTGTAATGCACGACACAATCTAAAGTGAATAGTTAAGCTTTATAACCAAAATGAACAACATAACAACTTAAGATGTAATGAATAGCAATCTTTGTTATGGTCGAAGAAAATAGAAACGCGATCCAATTGCCATTTCATGCATGAAACGATTTCAGGAAAATGTACAAGAACATGAAGTTAGAAAGCAATGCAACTCAAAAGCAATGAAAAGTAAATCAAACCATCACATGACTAGAACTGTAAAATAATGGTATAGGTAGCAGGTGGATCCACTAGGGATGGGCCCTTAGTTGCCACTAAAGCACCACCGAACTTACTCTAGTATCAAATAATGGAACAACAACTCTTATTTATTAATCATCAAACTATGAAATCATTACAATAGTAAAAACCTTGAGAATTACAATGGAAATGCAACAATCCCCCTTTCCTCCTATCCTATCCTATCCCATCCCATCTCTAATAATCCCTAACTTAATCTCTCATAATATATCCCATCATGAATCATGAGTCCCCTTCTCTAATCTCTATTTTCATTTAAATACAGAGAGAGCAGAGAGAAGTTACAACAGAGATGATTACAATATGATTCTCATTACAAAATTGGATTGCCCATAACAAATTGATAAACACGATCCTATCTGGAATATCTTTTCATCAATCATTGAACAGGAATAGGTCGAATTTGGCATTACAACTGAGATATTTTGGAAAATGGCCACAACAATGAATCTGAGAAAAATGTCTTCAGGGAACCTTTTGTTTCTCTTAGTAAGGACTGAATTTTGGAAATCGGCTCCTCACAAAACTACTCTGGCGTTCTGGACAAAACCCATGGTTCAAATATTCCAGATTCTTCTCCATTTTCCCAAAAAGTCTAATGCAAAATTGTCACTCCTTATTCCAGTGAATTTCTGACTTGGAATATTTAATGATGGGATGGAGATCAAATCTTCAATCTATAAGGCTAAAATGGTAAACAAATTTATTAACAAACCATAATTGGTAAAATCATGCATAATAATCAATTTATTAAAAATAAAGGAGAAGAAATAATATTGATCCATAAGAGCATAAATAATAATAAGATGGAATTATATGATAAACCATGATAAATGACGTGATAAAGGATGGTAGAAATGGATGAAATAGGTGTTAAAAAGTGATAATAATAATGACATATTAACGACCCAACACTCAACACCTTTGTCTATAGGCACCAAGCTTGGCTTTCTAACTACATCGTCCTGAATGAAAAGTTCCTCTAAAGGTATAATACCTTTAGGAATGACATTATCCTTCAGTTGCAACACTTCCATCTGATTCACCTCAATTTCTGGTTTATCGGTGTCATAATCAACATCTATAGATGCATATTTGTAATTTCCTTCATTCTGCAAAAAATTATTGATCTCCTTATCATCCCAAAACCCCTGCCAATACCTTAGATTGTCGGGAATAGCTGGGAGGTGCTTGACATGGATCTCAAATTTGTTGTTGGAATTCATCGGGATCTTCAAATTACTTGCAGCAATAGCAAGTGAATCTGCAATTACATTTTGTGCACAAGGTACTCAAGGTATATTCTGGAAACATACTTAAGATATCTAAAACTTCATTTCAGTAGGCCCTCATCCGTGGATGTTTGGCTTGATATTCACCCTTAACTTGCTTGATTACCAGCTCCAAATCTCCATAGACTGATATCCTTTTTTCTTTTAGCTTTTTGAGAATTTTCAAACCTGCAATCAATGCTTCATATTCGGCTTCACTGTTAGAACAGTTAAAAGCCAATTTATATGAACAAATTCTAACATTACTAGGGAATTTATTTGGCTGGAATATAGGGTAGCGAATCCAAATCCCTATACTAGCACCATCCTTACCCACAGCTTCGTCAAAATCCATGCTCCATGGGCGTGCTTCTTCCTCCAAGTGTTGAAATTTTGTTTCATCCTCTTTCTTACCTTAACTGATCTCTTCAATTTGCTAGTGTTCATTACTTTTCTGCTGCTACCGGAATGTGGACTTCTCAAAGGTACTTGCAAGTTTTTGTCTTTCTTGATCAAGGACTGCTTTGAAATTTTTTGAAATCTTTGGCACATCTTCTACTTCAACTAGCTAATTATCAATATCATTCAAAATGCTATTAGAATATAATACAAATGACTCTAAATCTGTATGTACAACATTAATTAGATGAATAAGTTGTTTCTCCTTGCTTGTGATTATGTACTTCATTTTCTTCTCCCTATATAATTTTCTCAATTGACCAAACACAAGAATGGTAGCATAGGAGAAAACTAGTTGTAAAGTCCCTTTAAGCTTTGCGCCCCACGATCTAGACAAAAGCATACCAAACCGTGGCGGAATTTCTGCAACAACCACTTCCATGAGAACATTCTTTGCTGGAATTTGGTCTAAAGACACAACCAAGTCTTTGATAAGACCAATGCAACGGTCTCTACCCGAATTAAAAGAATACAGCTCATGATACTTTCAAGTAATGTCAAGGCCCAGTTTCTCCATAATGGCTTAGATTATGGGAAGCTTCGGAATCAAACATGGCATTGTGGAGTACATACTCGTGTAAACTAAGGCTTATATAGAATGGAGGCACTTCACTATCCTCAAACTGAACATCTAAAGTAGGGCCAAAGATGAGCTCAGGGTGATCATCTTCTACACTGACCATATCAGATAAATGATCTATGTTCAAAATTTTGGACAGTTGGTGTTTATAACCAATGTTCTTCATCAACTCAGTCAAAGGAATTGAAACCTTTAGTTTAGCAATCTCATTTTCTAAACTAAAAGCTGAAACTTTTTCTACCTCTTTGACTGGAGGGTTCTTCTTTTCAAGCTTTTCCTTTCCTACACTTTGTTGATTGGTCTTCTCATTTGCAAATGATACTTTGCTAGAAGTTGGATCAGCTGGCTCCTTCCCTTTCTTCTGAATATTCGAGGAGTCAATCTTGGGTTACGCTTCCTTTCTCTTTTGAACCGGGCTGATTGGTACATCGTTGCTTCTCAATGAATATTGTTTCTGTTGTGTTGTCAATGCATTCATATATCCATGTTGCTAGTCATCTGACTCATCCTCCAAAACTACTTCATTTTCCAATATATAATATTCATCCTTTTGCACATCAAGGATCTCTGAATATTCTTCATCTTCTGTGAGATAGATAGGTAAACCATCAGCAGTAAAGAAATGATTTGTCTCCACTACCCAATCATCATCATCTTCACTCTCCATTCTATGTACATAGTTTTTCTGCAAAGGAGTTTTGACTTGCTATTGTACTGACTAATCTTGTGCCTTCTGCTCCCATTGTTTAATCCTGAACTAAGGTTGCTACTGTCCTGTGTAGTTTGGATTTCTAGTTTTAGGCTTGTCTGCAATTGTTAACTAATCGAACATCTTCTCACTTTTCTGGAGTATATGATCTGCCTTAACATCTAAGGAAGATGCTTCTTCCTTTATAGTCACCTTCTTTTTAGTTTTCATCCTTGTTCTTTTGGCCAACAGATTAGCCTCTACACTCACTATGTTCTTCAGCATATTCTCAATTGTGGTAGGATCTTTTTCTCTCAACTGATATGCCATATCAGTATCGAAGCCATTGGGAAATTTGATCAAGGCTAGCCCCATTGGTGGCTTAATGTTTGTTGGGTTGTGTTATATTCTTTCCATGACTAACCTACGTAGTGAACCAAGGGGTTAGAGGGGGGGGGGAGCCCCCCCTTCATTGCACCGATCGCGTAGCGGGGGGGTCACAGGGGGGGCGGTAGCCCCCCATGTCCAGGGGGTTTGAGGGGGTGGGTAGCCCTCCTCTACGAGGTCTGGGGAAGTGCCCTTGGAGCAAGGAACGCGCGGGTCACAACGCTTGCATATTCACACGGGATCGTATAGACATTCAACACCAATAGCTCAGCTTTTCACCAGCGACCTTGAAAGGGGCTCTATACTTTCACATGGCCATGAGGAGTGGGAGTGGTAACTCATAGGCTATCTGTACTACACCTTTACTACTAATAGGTATTCTAACAGGTAGCATCTTTTCTCTTACTGCCAAGGTTTTCTATCTTTATGCATTGAGTTAGGCCATCTATAGCACATACATCTCTTGCTCCATTCGTTGGGGAATGCTTGCTCATGGTCGGTGGGGAAGCGTATTAGCTTTCCTTGGATCCTATATTAGGTTGCGCGAACCTACCTATGGTTTTCGGTCCATGGTTTTGGACGCAATGGTTTTCGGTCCATGGTATTGGATGCTTCGGTATGTATAAATATGTATTGTAACATTGAAAGGAATATAATGAAAAATCAAGCTAGTAGTCTCGGTTTTGAGATCCAGTGGGAAATCTCTGTGTATATGTGTTTTATGTGTTATGCTCTCGCATTTTTATTTTTCTTGTGATTTAGAATTCGTATGCAGGTAAATTCTATACGGGGTTAAAACCTACATTTGGTATCAGAGCTGTTTTGGCTTCAAGGGGACGCCTTTGTTGCTGAGGGGTTTCGCTCGGGCCTGTGGTAGACCCTGTTCAGTGGGAGATCTACGAGATCGATTC
>APFE031172237.1:1445-16360 GCA_000404065.3 Pinus taeda | reverse complement strand
GGACACTTTGAAGAATACTGCAGATGCATTGACAAAATCTGTGAGCTCTGAGAAGTTCTCTTGGTGTAGAGAAACAATGGGCATTTCAGGGCTGGAAAAATGACTAAGCAATCTTGTGGCCTGCTGTGGAAAGAAAACAACAAGTGGGAGATTGTTGGGTTGTGTTATATTCTTTCCACGACTAACCTATGTAGTGAACCGAGGGGTTAGAGGGGGGGCGGAGCCCCCCCTTTTTTGCATAGTGGGTGGGTGGAAACCCCCTCTGTTCGGGGGGTAGGTAGCCCCCCTCTACGGGGTTCGGGGTAGCACCCCAAGAAATTTTTTTTTGGACCCTATATTAGGTTGGGCGAAGCTACCTATGGTTTTTGGTCCATGGTTTTGGACACGATGGTTTTTGCTCCATGGTATTGGATGCTTCGGCATGTATAAATATGTATTGTAACATTGAAAGGAATATAATGAAAAATCAAGTTGGTAGTCCCGGTTGTGGGATCCACGGGAAAATATTTGTGCATATGTGTTTTATGTGTTATGCTCTCGCATTGTTTATTTTCTTTGTTTTAGAATTCGTATGCAGGTAATTTCTGTACAGGGTTAAAGCCTACAATGTCAACTAGAATAGCATTATAAACTGTATTGAAGCTTACGCAGTAATATTGTACACTTTCACCGACATTCCTTTTAATATTTTCATACTCGTATAGAAGTTGGAGGGGATTTTTCTTTAGTTCCCATCGGTCCAAGAATTGTTTATGAAGAACTGGAAAAGTATTGATAGATCCCCCTAGTAATGTTCTGAACCACTTTCGAACCTTACCTCTAAAACTCTACACAACTAACCTCATGGACACTTTTTCAGAATCTACCTCATGAATATCAAAGAAGTCATTCATCCTATCAACATGTTGCTACGTTGTGATACTTTGAGTGGCATCGAACAGAGGAATTTTACTTTGGTAATTAGCGGGCATATCATCCAAATTCTAAGGCAGAACGAGAGGTGCATATCTTGCATCCATGACTCAAGGCGGATTTGAAATTGGTCTTGGAGAAAGAGGAGGATTTATGACAACAAGAGCTGTAGATGTAGCAGAAGTAATGGGTATTTGAGGAGTAATGAAAGGCTAATGAGGGAGGGAAAGTATAAACGGAGATGTCAAATGACTTACAAGAATATGGGGAGTTGATGAGGAGGCAAAAGATGTTGAAGCTGAATCAGAGAGCTCAGGAATTCGATCAGTGGTGATAGATGACTAAGGAGAGTTTTGAAGATTGCAATTTATTATCAAGTTGGCTCACTGGATTTCAGGTTCTCTGCTAAATTCTGGGTCTACAACTATATCCACTAATTCACTATCAGTTGTGGTTCTAAATAGGGAGAGACCAAAGTATTCGTCAAAAGGAAGATCCTAAAGGAACAACCACTTTGACGGGCAAGAATGAGATCTGAAAACCGATCTAGGAATTGATACACTTTCTTGTATGAGAATTCAGGGGATAAGATTAGGATTTTCAAATATTTGAGGAGGATCGGGATTAGGATTGGACCTGGTTTATCTTCTTAAAGATATTGTGTTCAAAGTTCTCAAAAGTTTGATATTGCTTTACAACTTTCCACTTTTCAGCCTACTGCATTCTAAACTTATCATCCAAAGTTAAGAACTTCTCAATTGTACTGGGGTGACTTGTTTTTCTTCCCCAATACGGTCACCACTGTGTTAGAGCCTAGATCGACCTCAGGTTGAAGGGAGGAAATCTTAGGATAACCACAAACCAAGCTTAACCTGGTAGCTAGCCCTACTAGGTCAAGAGAGGGCTCTCTCCTTGTTAATCTCAGTTGAGTTAGCGGAATTGAATATGGATTTTAGGCTAGGTATAGTAGCTCTAGGGTTTTTTGGTTGATTTTAAAGGTTTTGTTGATGGATCAAATGGAGCAAGCAGCTTTGGGTTTGAGAAATCAAGTCAGAATTGCAGGGTGTTCTATGGGGTGAGGTAGATAGGTGTTTTGGCACTTGGAATTGAGTGAGATGGTAGGTCAAATACTGGTGAGGGGCTAAGGAGGGCATGCAAATATCATAAGTCCTCTTCAAATAGTTAAAAACATCAAAAACTAAATGTATTCCTGAGGTAGAGCACTGTTACCAATGTATTCTACCTATCTATCTTGATTTCATTTAGTTTAGAAGAATGAATTAGATTTTGGAACACATAAAACATGAGAAAAAATAACGACAGAAGGAGAAACCATGCTAGAACACATTACCACAAGAATCCCACAAAAATAGCTAAAAATCCTAGTTTATTTCCCTGCCAAACTGCTGTAGAGATGTACAATGTAGCTCAAAGCATCCACAAGAGTCCAACCCTGTTAATGATTGAAAAAATATATAATATAGACATCAAACCACCTATGCTAGCCATCAGGGGTTGAATCCATGAGAAGAGGGGTGGTTTCAACCATTTCTAAACTAGGAACAGAAATATAGGCAGTGGAACAACTTGCCTCTATAACCATGGAAGCTGATTCATTTGCCCCTCAACCACCTCAAAATGATGAATCTACCCTCTAAGGTCCTTTCGTAATTACATTTACATAGCATAGCATCATTTACAATCATAAATTCATCCATAATGAGAAAAAAAGTCAATTTGTGAAATAACTAGCTGAAAACTAGATTTTTGAGCAAAACTAGCAAAATTTATCCGATACGCAGTGCCATTGTTCCTATTCATAGCACCGCTTTAGACCCAGTTTTGGAGGCCTTCCCCTTGACTAAATTGAGCCCAAGATAGCTCGTTAGAAAGATATTCCTATCTAATTTTTGGAACATATTGAATTTTTCCATTTGTAGGTCATTTCCCCCCTCAAAAGTGGAATATCCCAAGGCTTCTTCCTGTGTGTCCAAAAAGAGGCAGAGAGGTCATTGTTTGATGGTTTTTTGACCTTTAGGTGACCAATATTTGCTCCAAATTTGCTAAAACTTTCAGGGATTGATGTTCTCATCATGATGAATATGCAAGCCATTTCTCCAAAAAATATCCTAGTCAAAAGCACAGCGCCGGTGGTGCTACAAACCTATGCCAAATTCCTGTGTTACAAAATTTAAATTTTGAAAATTCAAAATCTTACCAAAATTTTCCCAAAATTGCCACAAGGCACCCTCATTCACTACTTTGATGAGCTAATGAGGCATTAGCTAGGATTTCTTCTTTTCTTCCTCCTTTTTGCTTCTCAAGGTCTTCCTCAACCTTTCCTTAAGCTTCCTCATCCTTACATTGCATATTTTGTTCCGGGTCATATAGTGATAGGCCATGTGACAAAGCACATTCTTTTCTTTATTGGCCTTCTCAAGTAGCATTTCAAGGTGTATGTTGACTATTTTAAGCCAAGTTTCCCAGTCATTCTCAATCTCTTGCTCAATGGAGGTCATCTTGACGGTTCTCCTTGATCATTTGCAACTCCATGAGGACTTGCTTATCAGTCAATTGCTTGTTTTCTTGCTCAAGATAATTGATGATCCTCTTTACCCTCTCTAAATTGACTGACAAGGCTTGTATATTAGCCTCTTGCTCCTTGATGATCATGTCTTTAGTAATATTTGTACCTTGGGTTTCCAAATCAATGGCATGAAATCCTTTTGTCTCCTCATGATCAAGCAACTCAAAGTCCCTCTCTTGTCCATCACTAGGATCTTGCTTATGCATTTTACCCTTGCCTTTACCTTATCCCTTGCTATGTTGCCCAACCTGTACCTATTTATCTGAAGATGAAAGCAAAGCCCTTTCCACTCCTTGTGGAGATAACATGTTCCTGTGGCATGAAGATGAAGGTGAGACCCCTTCCACACCTTGCGGAGATAATACTCACCTGGTAGCTGTAAAATATTTCCTAGTGCCTCTCTCATAGGTCACAAATACTGGCACTCCAACAGTTTCAGTTTCTTGACTTGTTCATGTCTTGAAGGTACACTTTCCTCCTGATGCACTGATGAAAATATTTGTGGGCTTTTGAACATCTCATGAGAAATGAAAGTTTCCAATGGAATGTTGATAAGGTTTAGCTGATGTAGAACAATGATTTTAAATCAAAGAATAATGAAAGATGTTGTTTAACTGTTGGGGATATGGCTTCTTCTTGACATAAAGTGCCATCTTCTTGATATTTTGGAACAAATGTAAGGAATATTCATCATCCTCACTCTAGCAAAATGCATCAACAATCTAATGTGTAGGCATACAACTGAGAAAACCTACCTTCACAAGTAAAGTATTTGATGATGTTCTTCATGAGTAGAGCAAACCTGTCCTCCAAGAATTTGAAGGGGAACACTCTCTTCAATTTTCCATGGTATTTAGCCTTGATTTAAGGCTCATAATACCCCCTGTCAATATATTGTGCTTTCTTCCATTTTTCACCTACATTTGGACTGCCTGTAGCCTCTGAAATAACAACAGGTGACAAAGTGAATGTAACTCCAGCAAAGTTTACTTCATTGTTGTCCAGATGTGTCACAAACAACCTTGCTAATTCATGATGAAACTTAACCCTCTCGACCATTTCACAGAAACCAAAACATGACTGATGTTTGAAACATGAAATGGCAAGTGGAAAAGCAAGCAATTCCCTCAAACTAATGGGCTCCTCCCTGATTATCTTTCCCCCTTTGTGAGTCTTCCTCTGCTGCAAATTTCTTTCCCTAGAACTGTCACTATGGGTATCTGCCTCCATTTCATACTCACTATCCCTCTCCATTATTGTACAATTGTTTCCCTTGTGATGAATGAAGTATGGTGAATGAATGTAATATGAGTATGAAGAGATTTTGATAGATGAATGGTTGATAGTGAATAAGGGTGTGAATAGGATTTAGTAAGTGAGTAGGGTTTAGGAATAGTGTATGATTTGGGAATAGTGTATGAATTGGGGAAAAAATAGAGGAAATGATGTTTAGGGAATCTTATATGGGGAATAGGTTTTAGGGAACGACAACTAGATGAGGAAATATAGCAATAAAATAGTGGGCTTTTGAATATATGAGATATTTTGGTGACAACTAGGGTTTACTTTCTTAAGAGACAAACTCACCAAAAAATGATTGCAAAAAGTCTTTTGAGAAAGAATAGCAATGATACTTACTTGCGATGGAGGAAATTGGGAGATTTGAGGTGATTTAATGCAATTTGGAACAAATTGGCATGTTTTGGAGCTTCCCTGCCAGGTGTGTAGCGCTCTGTCAGGTGCACAGTTCCTCTTCTATGTGCAGCACACGTTTAGTTTTTCACTGTGTGAATTCCCTAGGTGCACAACGCCCCTTCTATGTGCAGCACCAGCTTCTAGGTGTGAAACGCCCACAGATTTCTCTAAAAAGGCTATGACTTCCTCCCTTTTCTCAATAATAGCTCAAGATTGTGTTTTTGGCTCTCCTTAGCACTTGAAAATTTCAACAATGAAATGACATAAGATATGGATGACCTTTATATAGCTTTTCAACGTTTGATTTTTCATTCTTCAAAACCCACTTGATAATGTCTATTTGTTTTCTTCAAATACTATGTTTTTCTGATATTTGACTTTTGGCTTTTGACAGGTGGACTGATGCTTGATTGTTTGTCTCTTTGCAACAACATGTACTTGGAAAATGTCACCAAGTGATCGAGAGTAGCATAAAAATATTTATTACATATAGGATCAATAAAATTACATGTAAGTTACAAATAAAATACCGATGCTCTGTTTTCACCTCAAAACTAGTTTTGAGGTAAAAACTTATTAAGTTTACAAATTTAAGAGATTAAAACTTTTTTGATGATTATTGTCATCGTCATGTGTCTACTGACCCTAGATTGATGATTATTAGCAATAGTCATGAAATTTGACCATGGTAAAACCCTAATGCCTAATGAGACTGAAACCCTAGACCTAAAACCAAAATGATGAAATGAACTGAAAATATACAGGAATCACGGACTAAAAAGTATGAAAGGAGATCAGCAGATATATGTCATGAGGGAAAAAACTGAAATGAACCCTACCATCATTTGATCAATGACCTAATGGAATGCAACTCATTGTGAATGGGACTCCTAATATGAATGCAAAAAGGTAAATTTTGATCACTGCTGACAATGTGAAGACACTAACACTAACACCTTTTATTATGACTATGTTGGATGTTGTAATTCAGATTTGGCTCTTTCAGTTGCTTTGTAGTTATGTGCGAGAATCACTTTCTATATTCTACCTACTGATACTCTTTACATGTTCTTCTTTGACTCTGTCTTACGTGTTTTACTTGGCAGCCATGTTTTACCATATAGATTTACTATAGTAACTTCACAGTAAATCTATTAATTTTGTCCAACATTCACTATCAAGTAATTTCATCCTTATCATTTTTATGTATATTTTGTCAGCTTCTATATACTTAGCAAAATTTGGTGTGTTGGTAAACAAGTACTTTACCTCATGCTCTATGTAAAACAAATTTTCAAGACTATCATATAATACCTTTCTAGTGGGCAAAGATTTTACCCCTAAAGTACTAGCTTGGCTTCTGGCCAGCTTGCTTAGTCTTTCAATATAATGCTCTTGAGTCATCAGCTTTTCATTTATCATCGTAGGACTGGGAAGTCATTTTTCTCTTAAAATACCATACTTTGTCATAAAACTATCAATGGATGCTTGGATGCTTTGACACCATTTCTCCAGATTGAGCATCAGGTTCCTTTTGGTAAGAACATTCTTTATTTCTATGATGGTTATTGTTTTGTCATCTATTTCTAGCTCATCAAGCTAGTACCTATTTCTGTTGTTCAAAAATGTTATCAACAGGTTGGCTACCTTAGGCATATCTCCCAATTCTTCCCTTGTCTTGTGGACTACTTCTGTAGCCACTTTTACTAGTTCAGTCTATTCAGAAATAACTTGAATAAAAATCCAAACATCATTGATGGAATCAATGATGTTGGCCCAGAGAATTTCCTTCATGTCCCCCAGTGGCTCTTGCAATGTCAAGTCCTTTTGAAGGACTTTTATTCTTTCTCCCATTCTTTGGTTTTTCTGAACTTCTTCCTTCTGTTGTATCTGTGCAGGTTTACAATCAGTTTCCAAACTTGACACTTTTTCTCTAAGCTTCTTAAACTTAGTAGCCTAGATGCTCATTTCCTCCATGGCTTTTACCAATTCAATTGTTTTTTCCATGGAAGTACATGTGCTTGTAGATTCCCCTGTGCCTACTAATGTACATGTCACTCGAAAAGTTCTCGCTGGTGGAAGTGCGGGTGCTAAGGTAGCAGTCAATGTGGAGAGTACTACTATAGAGACTGTAGGAATTACAATCTGAGGATTGGTGGCCAACTCACTCTGTTTATATTGTATCAAGTTATCAAATTATTTTTCGGTCTCTTTCAATTGTCCATTTAGCTTTAGGACTACGTCCATAAGCTCTCCCTCCTTCTCAGTTTCCAACACTTCAGCTGTCTAAGGATGATGTAGAGGGGGAATTTTGAGTTGATTCTTTAGTACAACTATGTCATCATTTTTATTCTTAATAAGCTTTTCCGCAACTTTCACATCTTTGGGATCATGGCCCAGTTCTATGACTAAGTCCTCTAGGGAATTTATTCTAGTATCTTTGGCCTGTGAAGAGGCCTTCTTTAACTAGAATTGTGTTGATATATTATTCAACGAATTTTGGAGTTGGTAAGCTACAATAGCCTTACTGGTTAAGGTAGAGTAAACCATTTCCCTAGTCTTCTTATGTAATTCTATTTGGTAAATAGGATGGATATCTTTTGCCAATACTTCAAAGTCTATTTTTAGATAATCTACCATTGATCTAGGTTGTTGTGTAGTTGGCTTCAAGAAACTCATTTGCAGCTTACCTTCCTTTATGTCAAAGGCTAACATTAACCTTGTTTGATTTGTTGGAGCCATTTTCAGGTAGTGTGCATAACTTTGGGCCTTTAATCTTTCATTTATTGCCTTGATTTCTTTCTATTTCTCTTTGATATCTTGGCTCTGGCCAGTAGGAGCCCTGAAGGAGGACATTTCCACACTCTATTGCCTTTATATAATTTAAGCCTGTGAGGTAGAAGGTTCTTGTGTACCTCCTAAGGGAGTGGTATGTCTGCTCTCTATACCTTTAGTCCCTACTGTTTCTTCAGTAAACTCCTGTTCTCAAAATGGATTCAACCTTTGCCTCTTAGCATAAGTTTGGGCAACAGGTCTACTGGAAGGAGTGGCCTCCTCTCTATCTCTTTTAAGAATCCTTTCCTCATTTAGAGGAGTATGTAAAATAGGAGGATTGCTCATGATATGTTCTGGTTGAGCAAGTTCTACTGATATTTTCGATTTTTCTTATTCCTTTGGTTGCTCTGATGGTTATGGCTGCTCTGATGGTCCTGGCTGCTCGGATGCTCATTCTTCTGTTGTTTGCTCACTATGTTCCTGTGATTTCCTTTGAGATTGATATTGTCCTAGCAGCTATACAAATGTATCTTCATCATGTCTTCTTTCCAAATCAATCAATACATTATTGACATCATTTTCTGTGCTATCCCGGTCTACCAAAGTGCTTTCCACCCATTCAAGCTAATTTGCATACTTTTCAATTTCAAGGATTCTATGGTGGATATAAGGAGATAATTTATTGTTTTGTCTCCTATTACAAATTAAGTCTAAAGGCTCATATCTCCATATAAAACTTTGTTTCATTCTCAATCTTTGGAGTATTTCCTCTACCTCTTTCCTAGTTTCCGTACTATTACATATGTATGGGCCAAGCTGATCCTTTATCCTAAGTTGAAATTTCTTCTTGGCCTTCACAAAATGCACCTCATCTGAATTGATCATTTGCCTATAGTACTCCAGAGCAAACAATCTTGTAGGGAGGTATCTGGGCAGTTTGTAGGGAGCCAGCTCACACCCATAGATTCTGATTTCAGTGTGGTTTTGGTAAAAGTAACAATCCCCCACTCTATATTGTTTGGACAACTAAAGGACCATCCTGATACTTGCACTAATTTTGGGGGGACGACTTCCTAATAGCATAGTTTCCACTGGGTGTACAAAGAGATCCATGAAATCAATATAAGAATATTAAGAGTCATTTATATGCAATAATGAAGTCCAAAAGACCATTGATCTAGGGTTGCCTCTGTATCAAGCTTTTGGAGGGTGATTGGGAATTTGTCATCTTGATAATACAGGAAAAGATGATATAAAACTAAAGAATATTTGAACACTCTTTCATTATCCAACCTCATGAATTGATCATGCATTTTGTCATCAATGAACTTAGCATTGTCAAATATGATGGCTGGGGGCTGCCCAGGAGAGTAGATGGACAAAAATCTATGATAATTTCATCAACAAATTCACTTGTAATATGGCCTAGCACACTGGATATCATTTCTATGATGTTTTGACCAAGATCAGAGAATATAGTCCACATGTAAGGGGGAGGGTCCTTTGGAATGTATTTTTCTTTTCTAACAAAGGCCTAGTAAAACCTAGCAAGTTTGATTGAGGTGAGTGTAGGGTATCTATTAAGAAAATCTCCAACAGAATGAGGAGTCAGGCCTTGGCTTGGTTGTAACTGAAGCATTTTGTTTATGGACTCAACAATGATGGTAAATAATACATAATGGTCAGGGGTCATCACTGCCCTTTGGCTGGGATTATAGTTCATATGGAAATAATGGATAATCTCTGGGAAGATATGAACTTTGGGGAACTGGTACATGGGTAAACCTAATTCCCAAAGCCCTATGTAGTCTACATGGTTCAAGTACTAGTCTATGTACTTACAATGTAGTTTCAATGGGGAATCTTGGACAGATGTGTCTTTGATCTAAAAATCTTTATTTGCTAGTGGGCGATGGTCTAAATCCCTGTGAGGAGCAGAAATTGGTATGACACTTAATGTAGCTAGGGCATCCATACTTGGGTTTTGTGGATTTAAGAACGAGAGCGAAGGGTTTTCAGTGAAATTAGGAAAAACTAGTTTACTTCAGGGTATTTTGGAGTCACCAGGAAACTTATCTTACTAAATTACTTAGGAGTTGGAAGCAATTTAGTCCAAGTTTTGGAATAAAATAGGGTTTCTCAACGAATTTGGGTAAATACTTGGTTTTCGGCTTTGAATAGGGTAATGGTGACTATGAACTATTTGCGAGAAGCGCATGTGACCGAAAGGTGGTCTGGAGTTTCAGCAGCTTCAATAAGATGGTAGTTGGATGTGCGTTGATAGTTGCATGTACTCTGGTGCTTGCATGGAGGTCAGAGTTTTCTTTTTCAAGATAAAATAGAAAACAATGAGCTTTTTATTTTTATTCGTAAAGTCTAAGATTTTTGCGGGTACACTGGGAAAAGGGCATTTGGAGTTAAGCAAGGGATGTGAAATTTTGTCGTTTCTCGAGATGTAGTAAGCAGGATCATATCGCACCAGTTTTTGGATAAAGTGGTTTTGGGAGGAGGCCGCCCGATGCCATTCATCAATCACCACGTAGCGGTGGGATGAATAGTTAAACCACACATATTGGGTGGGTAAAGGTCAGCCTTCGGAGGCCACCCGATATGAGTGTCAGCCATTGGATCAAAAGGGGTCAGACCGCATGGTGATCAAGTCGATGATTTGATATAAGATTTAATGGAGGGGCTCGATGGGGATTTTATGCACCGAGCGATTAATTAATTGTGCATTAGGGAGGTCTAATGACGTCGGGAGCAATTTCAATGGCAGAGACAAATTGTTTATTAATCACTAATTGATTAATTAATTTCTTTTATTCGACGATGGGTCATGGTTTTTAATTAGTCGTTGATCGACTTAATTAATCCCTTAATCAATTTATTACTAAGTTTATGTTTTAAACTTTGGGGCAAGATATTAACATATGGGTTTTTAATAAAATGTACAGGAAAGGGGTATTTTTTGGGATTTAATAAATAAAGTTAGAAGTCAATATGAAATGAAAGCAGGAAAACAAAGTGCGCTAAGTATAATGTGTGTTGAATATTAGTTAATTTTCACATAAAACATTATAACTTAGATTAAATGTGCATTTGTGGGATTTTGTGGAAAAGGGGTTTGCTTGGAGGTGATTACTTTCCCTAGGAAAATGGTGCTTTTACCTTAGGAAAGGGGATTTTTTAGGGGAAAATGAATGAATTGAATGTGGTGAATGTTTGTGAGTGGGCCTTTAGTACTTTGACCCTATAAGTTATTGGGTCAAGGGTCCGATCCCTCCAGAAGTTATAGAAATGCTCTAAGCCCCTTTAAAAGGTTTTACGTACTTTTGACTTTGCTTATGGGAAATTAGTAAAATTACAGATAAAATGAATGGGAAAATTAATCACTTGACTTTGTGTAAATTCTCAATTATCATCCATACTTTAGCAATCTGATGATGAAAGTAAATGATATGATTTTATCTAATCAATCGCCACAATTCTTCAACCATACCACTACTTACCCATCTACTCATCCTACCAATTTTTCTATTCTTTATTAGGGTGCACTTAAGCTGACAAACCCTTGTCAAAACATTTTTCTTTTCTTTTACAATAGAAATCTATCTAAATCTAACCTTATTACATAAAAGGGCTCAGATTAAATAGTTGAGCTCCTTTTATTTACTCTACCTATCTACTTATCTGTCAAGATTAAACAGTTTGGTTAGATTTTATTCTCTATCTCTAAGCATGAAATTCAAAACATGGAATAACCAAGATTAAACTATTTGATTACCATGGATTGTGGCATGAAGAACAAGTTGCACACAATCATTATGTTGTAGAAAAGTAAATAGTAGTGGCATTTGGACTTGCACACGTTCATGGTCTTTTTCTTTTTCCTTGGAGTTCATTTTTTTTTATCTTTTTTGACCTTTTTTACTCTTTTTGTCCTTTGATTTTTCTTTTAGGACATACCGTCTTTACATTTTTTTATTTTTTTTAATTTTTTGAATATGGAAAACATTTGCAAAAAGCAAAGATATGTACATATTTCATATTTAACCTCATCTATTCAAAAATTATTACACCTATTGGTATAGGAACATAACAGAGTTGATGACTTTTTTTTTTTGCTAGCTGTTGTTGAGAACATCTAGCTTGTGTTCAGGAGGATTTTATTGCATATCTTTCTCAGTTATGTGATCAATGGTGGAGTGCTGACTTCATCGACATTATTTTCATCTTTTAATCCATGTGTCCAATTGTTTATCATTTTATCATGATGTTTATATGAGTCCTTGATTTGGTTGATGTAACCTCTTGCACAAGTCAAGGATGCACAGGAAAAGATTAATATTGATGTACAACAGTTTGAGGAATCATTTGTAGATCTCCTTACATAGTTTTGATAAGCATGGTCATCATGAGAGGATGTGTAGTGCTTTGCACTGTGTGGGCTTATGGAGTTTTGCTACAACTATGTATATTTTTCTTTTGATTGTGTGTCTCATATATTAGCTTTATTGTTATTGTCAAGTCATTTGTCCATATATATGTTTGAGTTTCTTGTATGTGACAAGGAGGATTTAACAAAGCCAGTCTAGTGTATAACAACATGGGAAGAATGGTTGTAGCCCATTACATGTTTAGGTGGATCATGTTCAGGTTGGAGAAGGCATTGTGTTGGCCTTGATATGTTTCACCCCTTGCCATTGATCTCAAACAGGGAGAGAGATTCAACTCAGCTCCAGTGATCAGATTTAGGAAGATTATAATCAAGTTGACATCAATATCAAATAAAAAATCAGCGTAAAAGCTCCCATGAAATTTTCATGTAATTTCCATGTCATAATATGTAAACCAATCAAAATCACTTAAATTTAAAAATAGCTACATGTCCTAAATAATTTTAGATTTTTTAATTTGGGTATATGTGAAATATTTTATTGTTAATTTGGGCGTCGATGAAGCATTTTATTATTAATTTGGGTATTCATGAAATATTTCATTAATGTTATTTACCTACCAGACTCACAGGAATATGAATATTGAAAAAGATATTAATACAATGTAAGTCTTGATATTAGTAAAAAAATACAAATTAAAAATGCAGGCCTATTTGACATTAATAACATGCCCCAAAAAATAGTTAAATATAAAAAATATTTAAATATAAAATAGTTAAATAATAAAAAATAAAATATGGTTAGTTCTCATATTGGATGCTTTTGAGATTCAAGATATAGTGATTAAGATCTTCTGAAAAATCACATGGAGAGTTATTGGTCGACGTGTTTCAAACCTCAATCTAGGTTCATCATCAAGACCATGATGAGGAGCAAGATCAACAATATATAACTCAGAGATGCAACAATCAATATCCAACGTTCAAAAGAATAATTAATAACAAAGAACATTAAGGAATACAAATTAATATATTGAAAAGTTATTTTTGACTTTTTATTTTAAATTAATTTATTTCATATTATTTTATAATTTATTCCAACTAATTTATTATTATTATATTTATTAAATTTAAACTATATTAGTGTTTAATTGATTTAAAAATATAATATTAAGAAGATAGAAAATCATTAAAAATTATGATTAGAATACTATTTTAATTTTATATAAAATATTAAATTCTTTAATATATAATATATAAATATATAATATTTTATTATAAATGATTGATATGTTTGAATAAGGAACTAGATATTATTTTATTAATGAGCATTATAAATCATTATAAGTTAACTTATTAGTATATATATATAGTGATATATTACTATATATATATATATATATATATATTATATTTATATAAAATAAAACAATTAAAAGTCAAGACCATGACACCACTACAATTACACAGGAAGAACATGGGTTTAGGAAAAATAATATGGGACCATGAACTGCTTAACTTCTAACCATCATCCCTATTAAGAGTCTTATTCCTCATTTCAATTTCAATGTCTTCTCTTAATTTTTGGTGATGGAATTGGTCAACCCTTGTGAGGTTTAGAATCCTTTAAGCAAATATGGTGTTTCATTAATTCAACATGTCTTGCTAGAGTAGAGGAGTGGGTCCTATAGTTCCTAAGGTCCGTTGTGTGCTCCTAAATCTTTGAGAAATGGAACACCTTGTCTCTCCAATGTAAGGGGTTGCACAAGAACAAGAAATTAATAAACACCTTTCATGAATTTTGGATCAAAGGTCTAAAGGTGATGCCAACTAATTGGTTCTTCATAATCCTAGAAATATTGTCAATTTCCCCTTAGATAAAGGGAAACTCAACACTAGAGGCCATCTTAACTTATTTCATAGTTCTAGGTCCCCGAATAGCTTTCAAAAAGGCTTGAAACCCTCAAACTTATTATAACCATTCTTCTTGAAGACATTTAAGAGATGGATCTTATAATCCATTAGATGTTCTTTATCACAACCCCTTAAATCCCTAGTAGCTAGAATGCTAAGAAAACCTAATTTTTGGGCTGGAAAATGCTG
Source organism: Pinus taeda (assembly GCA_000404065.3). NCBI lineage: Eukaryota > Viridiplantae > Streptophyta > Pinopsida > Pinales > Pinaceae > Pinus > Pinus taeda. The sequence goes on along the minus strand of APFE031172237.1, from coordinate 1,892 downwards.
AGATTTAGCATGAAGATACAACTCATTGTGGATATTCTTATGAAACACTTGGTGGGAGAAAGAACCATCATATTTTTTAGAGATAAAAACATCAAGGAAGGGTAAGCTACCATTAACCTCACATTCCATGGTAAATTTAATGGAATCAGATTGATTATTAAGATGATTGATGAGCCCCAAAATTGGTAACTTGTTGGGCTCATTTGGCCTAATTATCCTTGTTCAGTCCTTGTTCAATCCTTCATTTTCCATAGCTTCTGCATTATTTTCAGTATGTTTATGTCATTTGTACGAATAAGTGTAGTCACTCTTCCTAGGTGGCTAACACGTGCTTATTTCAGGTTTTTTGACACATGTTGGAGCAAAACCGAGCAATCATGGGCTAAAAGACAGCCAAGCCTGAGGTGAGGATTCGTAGGGGGGTTGTCTATGGCATTAAATAACCCT
>APFE031172233.1:17478-36854 GCA_000404065.3 Pinus taeda | reverse complement strand
TATAAACATGATCAACAATTTGTTGATAATGACTTATCTACCTTCATCAATAAGATCATTACTTCAAGCGATTTTCAAAGGACCCAATAAGGTCTCCCTAGAGGAATAAGGATCAAACAAATCAACACAGGTTAGTTTGCAAAGATAAATATATTACAAGACACTATCACAGGATGCTCAAGTATTGATGACCATAGGAGCAAGGATTTTCTAAGGCCATTGAAGTTGTTGAATATTTGCAGGGCCCGTGTATGATTAGGAATTCAATGTTCATCCCTAACGATGTGTTAAAATAAGAACTGAATATCATTAAAGTGACTTTGGTTGTTGACTTTGACAACTTAGTTGATCTTTTGCAAGTTGAAATCAAGAAATGGTTGGTCACCTTTGTTAGTGACGACAAGGACCCATTTGTTGTAATGAAGCAAGTACAATGAGATGCGAGGGACCTGGAGAGAGATAGAGAGAGATCATTCCACTCGTTGTCCTTCTACGATTTTGTGAGTGTCTTTTATCTTGTTTTGAAGCAATTAGCCACTTTCTTCCTAGCCTTTGATCTTACAACTTTATGAATTGTTATATATATTTTTAAAGTGATCATACAACTTTATGAAATGTTATATATATTTGTAAAGTCAGCCCTTGACTACAATTTATCTCATTCTTCCAAGTACCCCCCTGTTATCACTCAAGGAAAATTTTTAAAATTGTTCACAGCAGTTCGTTTGTTTGTCAAAAGTTGTTACTGAGAAGGGGATAAAGGGTTCAGTTTACAATCTGCATGTATTAATGGAAAGTTGATTGCGGGGTCAAATAAAAAAAAAAAAAGCAATTTTATATCTTTATCAGGAGCGCCGACCAAACCCTGGGCAAATGCCAGAGAAAATGGCATTATTGGTTTTATACAGGGTCTCGGGACAGTTTGTTTGGGTTTTGTTTTTCAGCGTGTGAGTGGACTTTACACTTTGTTTCTTTGACTGTGCATGGTGTTGATGCAAGTTGTACATGTTTTAAGATATTTGAACACAAAAAACTTAAGGATTCGCCATGAGGTTCCACGGTTGGTCCTCCAAAATCCGTGGCAGCTGACAAATGCAACCAAGTGTTTTCTCCTTGAAAGGTGTCCACGATGGCTTAAAGGAGGGGACAACTGGTAGCCGAATAGAAGAGGAATTAATACAAAGAGAACAGAGCAATTGAGGGAGGCGGACGGTAGAAAGGGACTTCTCTGTACAGAGACATTACAGAGACGCAAAAGTCTTCATTCTTAATTATTTTTCATGGCCGTCGCGCCAGATCCATGTAGATACAAACCCCTCTTTCGAAAGAATCCTGAGCATTTTCGACTTAAATTAAGGGAAAGCAGTGCTTCAGCCAAATTCTGCGAGATGATGCATCAAAAGGGCTCGAGGAAAAACTGTTCAAGTTTGTTGTTTCAATGGGATCTGCTCGTTCAGGTGTTCTTGGAGAAGCTACAATAAACTTGGGTGACTACGTGAGTTCAAAGTTTCCAGTTTCTATTTCTCTGCCACTGAAGAAGTGCAATCATGGAATTATTTTGAGTGTCAAAATTCAGTGCCTTAATCCAAGAGCAGGATCCAGAAAGTTCGAACGACGTAAAGAAGATGAATCATTTGCATCATCTGATCTTCCCAAACTCCTGTACTTGGCTTTGGGCAGTGCTGCTATCATCTTGGAGCGGTTTGACAGAGTGCTCATCTTGTTGGGATTATGTCTGGAGCGGTTGCCATTAACATTGATATTAATATGAATCTTTCCCACCAGTATGATGAATCCCACAAGCAGGGCAAGCACACCGTTGAGAAGCTGCAATGCAGGGAGGACATGCTTATTCAAAACCTCAATCACATCTGTGGCGGCCTCCAAGACACAAGTCCCCGCTGCCAAATCCAAGAAACACATTGCAACCCACAAGATAAACCCTGCAGCCGTGCAAAGCGCATATGCAATCGACGCCAACACAGGGTTTACTTTAGAAAAAGCGCGGACACCATTTAGCATACCCATTGTTAAATGCTCGAATTTGGTTTTCGCAGAATCCAAAAAATGGAAGAGGCCCTGCACCTGCATCACTGAGAATGGAGGCTGTGCTAATGCCATGTATTATATATAAACTCTAGTCTAGATATTCTAATTCCTCTACACGAATCACACAGTTCCAGACTAGTTGGATTGAACAGGATGATCAGAATTCTGTTTCAGATGATACCGATAATAAATCTGAAGGTTCTGATCATATACTTGCTGGCAGTGTTGGATCCTCATCTGGTAGTCACTTGGGTTATGGTTTTCAACAGACAAAGGATGGAGCTTCTTCACCTGCAACTTCACGCCATAGCTCGGACTCAGCAGAGTTTTTTATCATCTGGAAGCAGTACAGCAAATAGCTTACCCAGACAACAAGATTCAAATAGCTCTCGAGATGGCAGTGTACCAAATAGGATAGGAAATGGCCAAGATTCCTCTAAATCAAGCCCTTCATCTTTCAATGGAATGGGCACTGGTGCAATGGTTAACCTCCCAAAACAGTTGCAGGAGCGATAAACTCAAGGTTCTCAAGGGAGCATAGAAAATGTTAACACATTACACATACTTGGAAGCATGATTGGTGTACAGGAGAATCAACACCCTACTTACACTTAGCACGGACATTTGATTTGGTTGAACAGGAAAGTGGTAAACTGAAGACCACTGTCATGCTGTGCAATATGTTTCGAAGCTTGCTTGCTTTGTCACCAGAGGATGTGTTGCCTGCTATATACCTCTGTACTAATCGGATTGCCCCTGATTATGAGAATGTGGATCTAAATCTAGGTGGTAGCACAGTGTTAGCAACAATTGAAGAGTCTTTTGGGACACAAAAAAGCTAAGCTGAGAGAAATGTACAACAGCAAGGGTGACCTTGGTGACGTGGCTCAAGCATGTCGACAAACACAATCCTTGCTCACAATTCCACGTCCTCTCATAATTCCTCAAGTTTTCACTGCTTTATAACAAATAAGCAAGGAAGCAGGAAGTGGAAGTAGTGTTTGAAAGAAGTCTGTGATTCTCAGCCTGTTACGTTGAGAGAAAGAGATAAAGTTTATTGTTCGAACTCTGGTTAGGAATATGCACATTGGAGCCATGATGAGAACTGTTTTACCAGCATTGGCACAAGCTGTAATATTAAATTTCTCAGCTGCTTGCCTACAGGCAGGAGTTTCAGACAACTTGAGAACACAACTACAGCAAGCATCAATAGCAGCTATGGACGCTTATAATATTCTCCCCAATTTGAATATCCTGGTTCCTAGCATCATGAACAAAGGAATAGATCTTGTCAACAACTATATCGATTTCACCCGGTGTTCCTATCAAACCTATGCTAGCAAAAATAACAAATGGTGTTCCTGAGGTGTTAAAACATTTTCAAGGGAAGGCTTTCACATGTGAATACAAGTATGACGGTCAACGAGCTCAAGTTCACATGCTAACTGATGGTACAATACAGATATTTTTCTCGCAACTTGGAAGATTCAACCTCCAGATTTCCTGATGTGACTGAGATAATTCTTTCATCATTAAAATCAACGACAAATAATTTTGTCTTGGATGCTGAGGTGGTGGCTGTTGACAGAAATAATGGAAATAAGATATTGGCTTTCCAACATTTAGCTTCACGTGAAAAAGGGAGAAATGGGTCTTCTATTCAGTCTCAGAACATCAAGGTCGATGTTTGCATCTTCATCTTCGATCTGATGTTTGCAAATGGGGAACAATTGGTTACACTTCCTCTCCGTGAAAGGCGAAAATGTCTAGGGGAACTATTCTGCAATGCAAAACCAGGATACCTAGGTTTTGCAAATAAGATAACTGTTGAAGCTAATGAAGCATACCTGAGTTCTACATTGACAGTGAACAAGGTTGATGAATTTCTAGCAGAAGCTATTTCATCCTCATGTGAGGGAATTATGGTCAAAGCTCTTGATGATAGTTCTGAGTATGCCCCATCAAAGCGCTCTGATTCTTGGCTAAAGGTTAAGCGAGACTATGTGGAAGGTTTGCATGAGACTCTTGATTTAGTTCCAATCGGTGCATGGCATGGAAATGGAAGTAAAGCTGGGTGGTTCAGTCCATTTCTTCTTGCATGCTATGATCCAGATTCTGAAGAATATCAGAGTGTTTGTCGAGTCATGTCTGGATTCTCTAATGCCTTTTACAAAGGGATGAAGGATGAAATGAGATTCGGATTTTCTCAGATTCTGGTCAGGACAAAAGGCAAACTGTTTTAAATAAAACAGCAGTTTCGTAGCGCGCTACGAAACTGCTGTAGATATTGATTTTAAACGCAGAACAGGCAGTTTGAGTTTGTTATCATGAGCGGGAAATTATTTTTGAAAAGAGAGACACATGTCAATCAATCCCGCCTACAGCACATCAGCAACATGGCAGCAGTACATACCAGGGGTTATTAAAGGCTTCAAACATGCGGTTATATATCAGAGCAAATTAAGGAAAACAGGGACGGGGAAAACAGAGGATATTTCTGCAACAAATGGTTGAGTCAGCAACACATTCAGGATCCAAGACAGCAAGTACAACGAATGCTCCTCAAGATACATTTCAGCTCCTACATGAAGAACACAGCTGTCAAAATCAAGAAGGAATCAAGTAAACAAGGAGAAAGAAGCAGAATTTGATTAGAACTAGGACTCTTTGCATTAAAAGCAATACCTCTGTATTTAGTAAATTAGTTTCAATACGGATAAGGTAGTTAGTTTTAAGTTTTCGAGCTCCCTTCATGCTTGTTGAGGAGACTCAAGATAGGAATAGATTTATTTCCTATATATAGCAAGAACTTGGATGTATCAAGGGTGGGAGACTTTTATGAAAAAAGACTGAGTTCTCATATTGGTGTATGTACATTTCCTTATTACAGTAATAGTAAACGACTGTTGTTTCTTCTCAAGATTCTCAATGGATTATATTGTTCAAATGTGATGGTATTTTATTTTCTTAATGTTCTGGTACAGCCTTGTTATAACATAATCACTCAGAATTCATTTCCAATGGTTTGACTTCCTGTATGTTTGGCAAGCTGTGGTTTTTGTTAATGTTCTGGTACAGCCTTTGTCACAACACAATCACTCAGAATTCATTTCCAATGCTCTGACTTCCTGTGTGTTTTGGCAAGCTGTGGTATTTGTGAAGTAAAGTTTGAACAATTAATGCAAAGAGCCTTGACTTCCATGAAATGACTGTAATTTGTTTACTAAGTGTATGAGACTCCATAGCCCAATGAAGACCAAATCTGATGTGTGTCCAACCAGCTTCATTTTCATAAATGTGTAAAGAGTTAGCCCTCTGTTATTGTGATTAATTCTTATCAGAAGTTTGTGAGAGAGCCCTCTCTGATCAAGGAGGCTAATCTTTGGTCTAAAGTCTGGTCTGAAACAGTTGCATAAGATTTCACTAGGTTGCAACCCTTAGTGTGTGATTTTGTGACAACAATTACTATAGTGAAATGGATTTGCATCGCCATATTGTTTATGTTGTGGATCAGTGACACCTGGCCCTTCGTTTCATAGATCCAAACCTTTGGTAAGCGAAGTTGTTAAAATTCTGCCCGTAGTAATAAAAAGGGCGTTGGACACGTTATTATAGACGTGTATTTCTCAAGGGAGTTCTCACCAGGGTTGGGGTACCCCATTCGATTCGTTTCAGTTGCTATCATTATGGGTGTGTTTTTCTATTAAAAAATTGGGTTTATTCAAACGATGAGTGGAAGCAAATAGACCTAACGCCTAAATATAAAGCATAGATATCTATCATAGTAGAGAAATAGGAACAGATGGTCTATTTCTGTCTTCAGTTGCAACTCAAAGGGAATTTATAGCTACAGCTTCCGCCTCTCCATTGGTCATCAGCAGATTTGAGCAAAGATTGTAACGTGGCTCCTTCTCAGAAATAGATGATTGGCTTTCCAGCTTCTGTTTGTTAATAATGATTAAACAGTCCCTTAGTTTTGGTCGATCCATTTCCTCATAGTAGAGTCTATTTATTGTATTGTAGATCACTTTGTAAAACGTTGGAATTTCTGGGAGCAGAGGGGAGAAAAACTCAGCACTCCATTGTACAGCTTTGACAGAGAAATAATGAAAGGTTGCAGCTCTGGTTTATGAGATTGATGTGGCAAGAGTTTAGCATGTGTCTTTCTTTCTGTTTCATATGTAGCCTGTTATGTTTGGCAGTTCATTCATTATCATTTCTAATTGAATTCTTTTTAAGTAGAAAAGGTAGAATTCAGTTTACTGCTCTGCCTTGGGAAAGTGTTCATGTTCTATGTTTTCTTCTGTTGAAAAGGATTCATGTATTATGCCCTTTTCGACCTCTCAACAGTCTTTTCACTCCATATTATTTACAAATTTGAATGCTAAACCTCCTGCCTATCTTGCCTCACGAAACACTGTGCGTCTTTGATTTAATTTCTCAGCTCAGGCAGTCATTTGTTCCATAAACCCCAGAAAATTTATGCCATTCAATAAATTTCCTCTTTCATATCTATTTACTAGCCTAAAATCAGTATTCATTTTGAGTCATCTCAGATCTTATTGAGTATTTTTACTGAGTTGACCCGGATAGAGCCCTCTCCTATCCTCGTAGGGCTAGCTACTAGGCTGAGCATGGTTTGATGTGGACCTAGAACATTGTCTTTTCAGCCTTAGGCAAATCTAGGCTTTAACAGGACCAAGAATACCATGATTACATTAAACATTGGTTCCAAACAACAACTCAAGCGAGGAAGTATTCTCCTCTTCTAAAACTCTTGTTGTCATATCAAGTACATTTGTTGGTTTTTCATGCTCATGTACACTTCCAAGTTTATATGTTAAATCTGAGCATAAATATCTATTTGTACATGCTCCGCACATGGCTTCATTGGAAGTACTCCTTCACTTGAAGGAGTTTATCTCCCTTTCTTCAGTAGAATAGGAAAGTTTGTATTGTAAATAAATAAAAATGGTAAAGAGAAAATAAGTCCTTTTGTGAAAACCAACATGTCTAGCGCAACTGGGCAGGGACTTTGCTTGAAAACGAGGTAATTGACGGGAAAAATTCCCAGTAATGTTTGTAAATTTGTATGAGTTATTCAAATCATGTATATTTCAAATCATTATGTCTTATACTCGTGTTGGTTGATGTGGGATCGCTTAAGGCCGATCTGCCAACAAGTTTTGTCCCATCGACATCAGCAAATTATCTGAGACCAAGGCTAGGGTTAGATCAGGTACTTAGGAGCCTACATGCCTTAATGGCAAGTATCCTTGTCATCTACCAAGGGAATACATCAATGTTTCTTGGTGGATGAATTCTATTGTCCATTCGACTTCGACAAATCTATTCATGGCTAGTAGAATGTACCTAGTGCCTTGATTCCTATTAACATCAAACGTGGGATATCTCGCATTGGTTAACGACTTCCTCAATGGTCGGTAATCCAATGATTCCTACTTATGTTCGACATTGACACCATTTATTCACATAAGCAGAATTGCACACGGTGTGTAGCGATTGAAGACTATATGGTTCTGTGATCTCAGTACAGTTTTGCAGCAGTGTGGACATTTGTAGCAGCATTTTCTTTTCCTGTAGCAGTCATCTTGTTTCAATAAAGGTTGTCATATAGCAGCTTGATCATCATTTGCAGCAGTCATCTTCCTTCTTTGTTTGGGGACATACAACTCCTTAGGCATGGGGGGAGAAGGGTACCTTCATTTTTTAGCCTCCTTTACTATCTCCAGTTCAGCCTTCTTCAACAAATCCATATACACATCAGCAGTAGTCATTCCAATTCCAACTTCTAGTCGTGTTCTGATTCATCTTCCACTTCATCTTACAACAGTAAGTACATCAAAAGTAAAGATAACCTGAGGTAAAGTTGGCTTAAGATTCTTTAATTCATTAGAGATTTAAGGAAGCTTTGATGATTAACCACCATGTATTCCATTCTCCATATACCATTCATTTTGTAAAATTCTTCATTCATAATAAAATGCATGCTACTCTAATTAGGTCATAATCATGAAAAGAAAAGTATATTGGTTCATGTAAAAGAAAAGCAGTAACTATAGTGCCTTCCCCTCCTACATTCACACATATTGTCAATTGAATGTATCCAAGAGAGGATGAAGTCATTTCTTCCCTTCGTAAAAGAAAAAAATCCATAAGCATTGGCCTTACAAGAGTAGCGTATGCAACCACCTCACCTCATCCACTATCACCATCACCACCTCATCTCATCCACCATTTCCATTGTCACCTATCATCTAATTCATCATCGCCTCCTATCATATCTATTGCTTATTCCAAATTTGTATCACTCTCACAATTAAATCTATGGCATCAAATAAGTATGGTGTTGCTCCACAAGAACCAACACTTTAAATCTTCACGCAACATTACTCCACAAGAACTAGCCCTGCCCAAAGCCATGATGCCATAAGAACATATATATAAGCAAAGTATTTGTTTGCATGAGGACATGAAAAACCTCAAGCATGGGGGGATCATGGGCCTCGCAAATGCCCATGTTTTCATCATGCAATATCACCATTCATACCCTAAAACCCTAGGTCTTTAACCCGTTCCGTACCCTAATTCCATCAACTTGCCGCCAAAACACATTTTATGTCTTGTGGTTGAGTATCATTAATTTTCTTATATTTTCTATGATTAAAGATGATTATGACATGACTTACTAATGACGGTTTTGTTAAGCTCATTTTTACAGGGTTCCATCGCCAAGTTTCTTCACGAGCCAATAGAGTATGGAAATGGCCAATTTGGGGCTTTTGACACTTTTGGCATGCTTCCGGAAAAACCGAGAGAGGTTATTGTCAAAAATAATGTTTTAATACCTTTCCATAACTTGGATTGTACCCAAATCACTCATGTGGGTTTCTAGAAGGAAATTCACAAATTTGCCCAAATCTGCAATAATTTCAAACTGCCCACGTTCGCCTATATTTAAGTGCAGGTGAAGGTGAATGAAGAAAATATGGCACATGGGTTTTGGTCCCAGTATAGCCAATTTACTAACCCTAAAACAATTTTCTAAACTTCCTTACGGTTTGGGAGATATGCAGAGTTATTTGAGGCCAATTTATATAAAATAACCAGATTTGTGCTTAACAGTCAAATTCAGATCTGCCTATTTTTATGCCACAGTTACAGTTTCATAAGTTTTTGTCCTCCATCCATGCATTGATAAACATACACATCAACCATTATATATTCTAAGACCATCTAGAGGAGTCAAACACAGCATGAATTTGTTTGTTGTCCCATTTCATTTAGAATGTAATTAATCTCACGTTCATCTACAGCATGTATAAAAAGCAGAGCGTCAAGCATAGGAATGGAGAGATACTCGCATCCATACTGATGAATTGAAGCTCTTTTTTTATTGTTCTACTGAGATTTTTATGAAATGGAAATTCTCTTGGCTTTGGTTTTGCGTTGAAGGAGAAATTGGAAGAGCTGCAAATGTTTGATTAGTTATTTGATTCTCTTAATTTTACTGTGAGTCTCATACCCAATAGTGGCAAGGACCCACCACCACTGGGCAATTTAATTTCACAGCTTGTAGTCGATTTGATTGCTTTAAGTTCTAGTTTATTCCTCTGAATTGTTCTGAACAGGATTTCAATTTAGTTTCCACCGTGGATTGATTGTGGTTAAGAGCTTTCGAATTCATTTTGTTTACATAACCGTGTTTTGGCATTTGTGAGATATCTTGTTTTGGTTTTTGAGTGAACTAGTCTTCATAAGGTTTGATTTGGTTCGATGTTAGATGAGTAGATTAATTAATTGGGTTGCATATTCTTTACAAGTTGATCTCAAACATAAAAAGATGCATTTCTTTAACTTCTCTTAGGCATTCTTTGTTTTCAAAACAAATCAGTAATGAATGTAAAAACCTCTGTCCACTGTGTCCTCAACCCAGCATTGTGATTTTTTACCTCTGATTTAAAGCACCTTTCAGAGTCTCTACATGAGCATTCTACCTCCTATTGTACAATAGTGTTGCCCAATTGCAAGCACAATCCAAATCACAAGCCGAATTGCATAGTGATCATGCCAATTTCATCATAAGAGTATGATTGAAAATGTTTAGCTGAATTAATGTTGTGTGTGAGGTTTCTACAGCAATAGAATTCGATTCACAGCGTGAAATGTCGACTGATCAATATCATTAAATCATTCAAACTTAGCATAAAAATCCCAGAACTTGCAATCGAACCTGGTTTTTATAATGATGGAGTGCTGAGATAGTTAAATCTCCTTTCGATTTTCTATTTATATCTCGCACAACACGTGTTAAGCTTTAGAAATCGATTCCCAGAACAGAATTTAAAGGATCGTTTCCTTTTTTGATGGATTGATCAGGCAAAAGACTGTTTTTAACTCAAACTTGTATTATTTAAAAAAAACAGAGCATGATTTGGAGTTTTAAGGTCTTTTGAGATTGTATCATAAGATTGCTTTTGCGTGTTTGCAGTAGTAGTCATAAAACAGAGTCATGTTAAATCTTTAGCTAAGCAACAGTACTTCAAATTGTTGTAGTAATAGAATAGAACCAAATAGATTTACAGCATGAGGATTGAAGAATACCCTCATTTGACGGAATGCGGTCTTGCTTTATTAATTCCTTTTGCTAAGCATCGAGATATTTTGAGTTTAATAGGAATAGTGTGAGTGTTGTAGATAGTCTGGTTTGATCAAATGCTTGTAGTATCTCAATTGTTTTGATAGATAGTCTCTACATTTCAACATTTGAGTGTCTTTTAAATTAGGACTCCAGAGCTTAGATAGATCAGATAGTTTGCATTTAATTAAAATAGTTGAGAATTGTTGATAAGTGTGAACGTTTAAATTTTCATAATTAGGAATGGTTGTGTAGTCTTATCATATTTAAAGTAATAATTTAGCTTCAAATAGGTTTTGAGTACAATATTTTCTTTGGTTTGAGTAGATTCAACTCAATTTGATAACATAGAATAATTTAGAATTAGTTCACTTTCCAAAACAGTAACATAGATTTGGTTTTATAAGCAATGCGACATCAATTAAATTTCCTTTTCAAATTTAGGGCATTTCATTAAGATTTCATTTTGTTTCTTTAAAACCATTATTATTAAGGAAACTTATATCCTATGACCATTAAGCTGAGTCAAAACATAGTACACCTCGTGTTTACGAGTCCCGGATTGACAATTAAATATTAAGGGATTTAATCTGATAATTTAATCTCTCAACAGTTTACACCATGCACAAGATTGTATACATGTGTTGACAGTGTTGGACCTGCCAACATTCAAGGGATCTCCCCGATATGAAGTCCCAATTAGACCTCACACCATTTGGTGTAGGAGCCCCATCCAAAATACGACTCAGTTTCCGAAGTAGTGTGTGTTGATGATGTGTATTGGCTGCAATAACACATAGAGTGGTGTACTTATGGCTTTGCTGAAGCAAGTGTCTGACTTTGTGGAAGATCAAGTGCATTTCATGAAGGATTTTAAAACAATGGAAGGGAAACAAAGTGATCCCTTAGAATCTTGTAATAGTACGCAGCTTAAAAGGAACATATGAGCATAAAGACATCACAAGTTATCCTGCCAAATAGTTCACAAGTTCACTGTGATGGAAATAATACAACAACATGCAGTCTAAAAGATTCATACCAATGCAAATAAAATAATCCATAAGCATTAGCGTAAATTAAATTACATACATTGCAAATACAACAGGAATAGTCCTACTATATTCACAACATATGCATGAAAATGTGTCAGCTCTAAAATTTTATTAAAGTGAAAGTTCCAATCATACATATACCATTAATAGACCACTAGCCCTAATAGTGGAACATGAAGTCAACACTCTCTCCACCAAAGAAAGATACTCCCTTTATACTACGCAGAAGCCAAGACTCTCAACAAATCCCCAAGCTTTTGATTCTAAGCCTAAACCTAGCCAAATGCTTGGCTCCCGAAGGCACTTTACATGAGTTATGAGAGTATATTTCTAACAAGAGGGGGTGAATCTTCACTTCCCCTTTGTGACTCTCAGACTTCCCTCATGATTCTTCAAATTATTTAAAAAATGACTCTTCAATTACATCATGACTCTTCACATTCCATCATTGACACTTGGAATTTCACTTATAAAAAATATATACACTTATACCCATATAAGACAAAAATGGGTAGAGCCAACTAGAAAACCTAATAAGACAAAATAGTTAAGCTTGAGTTTGGGGGAACTCCATCTTGACAACTTCCACTTGATGTCTCTCAGTCATGTAGTGGTGACAAGCTTGGTACTATGTGATGACATCCCTAAATTGTGTGATGGTTTCTGGATGGAAGCGGACTCTAGCCTCCATGGCACCCGGGTACAATGATTTGGAACTAGTTTTAACTTCCTTCTAGAGCAGGAGCAACATTGTTTTGTCTTGGACAGGACCACCAATGTACTTCTTCATGTTCTATTTGTTCAATTCTAATTCTTCCTTGTTATAAATCTATCTAAGCTACTCCAAGTATTCTTTAATCTCCTACCTAACCAGGTTCCTGCGTTTGGCTTCAGTGAGTGAGCCAACTCATGGGATCCTATGTGATTTCACCAAGAAACCCACACTATTGTATAAACGTGCATATGAGGCCTGAATGATAGCAATGAACGAGGTGAGCCACTTATTGTTCTAGATAAGCATATACACTCTTGCTTTCTCTAGCTCTACCTATTGTTAGGACTCTGAATTGTCTACTTTTGACCCTACATTTTGTTATGATATTACTCTTTTTAACCTATGAATTGAAACCCTTGATATCATTTTTGACCTCATCATCCAAAGGTATGAAGTAACTCTCCTCATTTGCTATATGATTAATTATTCAACACATATTCATGTTATCTTTACAATTAATCTTTGAAAATTAGCTAAGTCGCTGACAGTTGATTGGAATTGTTCAAAGTCCACATAATCATGATTCACAGTTGCTGCAACACCAGGAACAACAACTGTGCAGTTGCTGCAACACCAGAAGCATCAACTGACTAAAGCAGGAAATGTCTTAATTTGCAACAGCAACTGTTTGAAGTTGGCAGGACTATACTCGGCCGATGATGATAAAGCATGATCAAGCCAATCCAGCCACAGACGCGGGAACACCAGGAACATCACGAAGTATTTTAAGGGACGGTTAAGATGTACCGAATCAGCAACAACAGCAGAATAACCGAGGATAGCACGAGGAATCCGAGGAAATAGACGAAGACCATCCGTTTTGCAACATCGGAAAGAACCGATTAACTAAGGATGACAAAAATATATATTGTTGTAACAGTATGCTGTAATAGGAATCAATTTCCTATTTTTGTACAGAAGAATTAAATTGTAGGACAATCTATTGTAATAGATGTCTCCTCTATAAAGAGGAGACATCTATAGTTGAAAGGGTAGCATGTGATACCAAATTATTGTAGTGCTGAAGGTCGGAACCTCTGTTGTAATTGAACTCTTGGCAGATGAATAAAGTTTTGTTCTGAGAAGTTTGATTTAATATTTGTGTACAGGGGAATCTTGTGAGAGGGACAGGGCCCACCTTCTTCCAAAGATTCACCCATTCCTTTTTCTGTTAAGTGTGTGTTAATTCTGTATGTGTTTAGCCTTGCTTCTGATATTTCCCTTTTGCTGATACGTTGTTCCTTTAATCGATTGGCGCTGTGAGAAGTGTGTCACCGGTGAATAGGATTTTGGTGTGTATTGGCGACTGGTCACAGAGGCAGGTGTTGGGCGTCCTTATTCTGAGGACAGGGTCCTGGTCCTCTGTTACAAACAACCATCATTTTTCCGCAGATTTGTTACCTTTACTCAATTTAATTTCATTTCTGCAATAGTTTAAGACCACTGTAACGCAGAGTAAGTGTTTGATAGGAATTAGATTTGTTGTACTACAGCTTTTAATGCTTTTTAAATTAAAGTACATACAGTACGGGGTCACCTTTGAAATAAAAGGACTTTCCCGGGTTGACAAATTAATGTGGTACTCGACTGTTAATCAATAACAATTCGAGCGACCAACATTTTGGCGTCGTTGCCGGGGAAGGCGACTAATTTTTTTTAAAGCATTAATGATTTTTCTTTAGAATAACAGGTGCATGAGAGGACGCAAGAAAGCTAACTTCATAGGCGGTAAGGGCAGAGGAGGCGGAAGAAAAACTTTCATTGACGAGATCATTTCAAAAGCTGAGATATCTCAGAGAACGAGTTCCCGAAGACCTCAAATCCAGTATTCCTCCCAAACAGATCATCAGACAGAGGAAGTACTAGGGCCTGAAAGGAAGCTGGAAACACCAGAGCACATTGAGGAACTAGTAGAGGAACCTGAAGAAACAGAAGATACTGAAGACAGAGCCAGTGACTCAGGGAGAAGAATAATGGAGGATAACAGAGTAGAAGGAAGGGGGGAAAACTCACTTTCCACCCTGGAATTCCCTATTGGGGACCTCCCAAGAGGAGCAGTCCCTATGAAAAATATTCCACCTGCGGCATTGCCTAATTTTCATGGGTTATCCTCTGAAGATCCCATGAGTTCCTCTTTGAATTTGATATACTGTGTAGAAGTTATGATTATGTAACTCCTGCTCAGAAGTTAAAATTGTTTCCAGCAACATTGAAAGGGAACGCATTAAGATGGTTTATGAGCCTAGGGGCTCATGTAATCACCACATGGGATGAAATGAAAGAAATTTTTCTAAGCAAATATTAGGACTATTGTCGAACAAGAAAAAGGAAGGAAGAATTGTTCAAAATGGTTCAGAAAGAGGACGAGAATCTGGAGGACTTTGTAGAGAGACTACAATATAATCTACAGCGATCAGATCACCCAACCATGAGTAAGGATATTCTGAAGACAATACTACTAAAAGGAGTACGAGATGACTGCCTAGATATGTTAAATATGCTCGGAAAAGGGGATATTTCCAAAGAACCATTTGATGAGATTATCAACCTCTGCATGCAGTGTTCCAGAGGAGTAGCAAGCAGACCTAAAACCAGGGACAGTACATATTCAAGAGTCCAGAAATCAGCAAGCGGAGGAGAAACACGAGCTGAAATAGGTAATCTGCTTGAAGAATTTAAAACTGAAATGCTAAGCTCTTTTGCTTCACAAATTGATGCTCTGCAGGTTAAAAAGAAACAGGCAGAAGCAGAAGCTGCCCTGGCTATCTTTTGCTCCAAATGCAGAGGAAAGCACCCACTTCGGGAATTCCCATTGGATAAGGTACCAATTTGTACCATTTGTGAAAAGGATCATGAAACTCAGCAATGCCCCTCTTTGCCAGGAATAAAGGCAGCACTGCAATCAACTGAAGAAGAAGTTGACGCAGTGTACCTGATGACACAGAGGAGGCAATGGCCATAGAGACAAGGTATGAGTTCTAACACATCATTTAGTCGTTGGAATAATCAATCTCCTTTTCAAAAAAATTTCCCACCCATGAATCAAATGCAATACCCTCCCTTTAATCCGATGCAATTCCCTATGCAGAAACCAAATCCCCCTTTTACTGACCCTACTATGTGGAATCCTTGGACTTTTCAACAACCTTATTTCAATCAATGGAATCCAAATTGGGCAGGCCAACAGATTCCATTTCCTCAACACCAACAATCTCTTTCCTTACCATCTAATGCCCTACAGAATAACCAGTCAATCAGACCCCAACTGCCTGTGCAACCTAATCCCAACCCAAACAATAATAAAGCCTTGCAGGTAATCGATATTCAAAGTCAACCTGTCTCCCCTATGCAATGTAATGGCATCCATTTACGCTCTGGGAGGATAGTTGAACCCATCATAGATGACATTACTCACTCTAAAGAAAGAGGAAACTAGAAGGGAAAAGTCATCTAACAAAGATACTGAAATTCTTGAATCATCTTCTAACAAGACTGTCCAAACAGCAGAGCCACCCTTTCCTGAAAGATTGGCTCTTACTAAAACCTTTGAGCCACCAGCTTTTAACCTTTTAGGAGAACTGCAGAATTTATATGTCAAAATCCCATTATTGCAAGCACTAAGGGATGTCCCTATCTATGCTAGAACTGTTAGGGATATTTGTATTAAAAATCCTAGAAGAAAATCCAAGGAACCCCTCACAGTTAATGTGATGGGAGAACTAACCGCTTTGATGACAGAAAAAGACCCCCCTGTGAAATATGGTGACCCTGGTCACCCTACAGTAACAGTTCAGGTCGGAAAAACCTTTGTCTCTAAAGTTCTAGTAGATCTAGGTGCAACAATAAATATTATGACACTCAAAACAGCACAATTACTGCAATTGAAACACTTAATTAGGGAAACTCCAACCATTCTAGAGCTGGCTGATCGCTCTACAATTAAACCTGAAGGAGTCATTGAAGACTTGGTAATTTCCGTAGAATCTTGGAATTATCCAGCTGACTTTGTGGTGTTACAAACTAAAACAAAGTTGGGGGTTCATCCATTAATTCTAGGAAGACCTTGGCTGGCTACAGTAGATGCTTTCATCAGCTGTAGGCCTGGATCAATGACAATATCTAATGGGCAAGAAACCAATAGCTGACTCTTTATCCTCATGCGACACCCATGATTAATAACGGTAATTCAATATGGGTAGATTATGAGGATGAGGAAACCCAACCTATTTTAATTGTCGAACAAGCTTTAACTCTCAAAGACTCAACCAAAGATGAACTAATCAGTAACTTTATTTCTGAACCTTATTCGGTTAGCTCAGAAATACATAATCACCTCACTGCAATCCTAGAATCTGAATCCCAGAACAACCTTGAAACTGAAAATTTACCTCAAATATTAGCTGGCAGTCCTTCCAAAAGTATAACTGTAGAAATCGAACCAGTCAAAACATTAAATATAAATCCTAATCTAACAGATGACCAAAAACAACAGTTAATGAAGCTACTCAAAGAAAATAAAGAAGCATTCGCTTGGGATTATACAGACATGAAAGGGATTTCTCCTTAACTATGCACTCACCGTATTTACATTAAAGAAAGATCCCGGCCAGTTTGTCAACCCCAAAGACGAATGAACCCCAATTTAAGGGAAATAGTAAAATAAGAGCTTCAAAAATTGTTAAATGCAGGATTTATATACCCCATATCTGATAGTGAATGGGCTTCTCCGCTAGTAATAGTACCCAAGAAAAATGGGAAATGGCGAGTATGTGTGGACTATAGAGCCCTAAATAAGGCCACCCAGAAGGACCATTTCCCTTTACCATTCATTGATTAGGTATTAGATAACTTGGCTGGTAAGAAATTCTTTTCCTTTTTGGATGGATTTAGTGGATATAATCAGATAAGGATTGCACCCCAGGATCAGGATAAAACCACTTTTACTAGCCCTTGGGGGACCTTTGCTTATAGGGTTATTCCATTTGGGCTATGTAACGCCCCATCAACATTTCAGAGAGCGGTGATAGGGATATTTTCTGATATGATAAATGATTCCTTAGAAATGTTTATGGACGACTTCACTCCTTATGGAACAACCTTTGAGGATGCCCTGCAGAATCTTGAAAAAGTACTTAAGCGGTGTATAGAACCACATCTTGCCTTAAGTACTGAGAAATGCCATATGATGATGAATGAAGTCATTGTATTAGGCCACTTTGTTTCATTTTTAGGAATTCAAGTCGATCCTACAAAAATACAGGTAATTTTGACCCTCCCTATCCCCAAAACCCAGACAGAAGTAAGGAGTTTCTTAGGACATGCAGGGTATTACAGAAGATTTATCAAAGACTTTTCTAAGATAGCCTCTCCTCTGTTTGTGTTACTAACGAAAAATGCTGAATTTAAGTGGACTGATGATTGTGAAAAAGCATTTGATCAGCTTAAACATCATTTGTCCATAGCTCCCATTTTGAGAGGACCAGATTGGGCACTCCCCTTTCACATATACTCTGATGCCTCAGACATTGCCATTGGAGCTGTCCTGGGACAGGAAGAAAATGGTCTTCCCTATGCCATTTATTTCATTAGTAAAAACATGACTCCCGCAGAACTTAATTATACAGTCACTGAGAAAGAATTTCTAGCAGTTATTTATGCTATCAACAAATTTCGGCATTACACTACTGGTTATACTACTTTTGTGCATACTGACCACTCGGCCATTAAATACCTAATGAATAAATCAGTTACAAATGCTCAAGTCACTAGATGGTTACTGTTATTACAGGAATTCGATATCACAATTGTAGATCGACCAGGAAAAGAAAATGTAGTTGCTGACTTTCTTTCTCGGTTAAAAACTAATGAAAATATTCCAGTAGATGATTCTTTTCCCGATGAATATTTATTTGCAATCTCTGCTCACTCACCTTGGTATGCAGACATTTCTAACTACTTAGTTGCAGGAAAATTACCATCACACCTATCGCATAGAGAAAAAAGGAAAATTATTCAGCAGAGCGCTAGGTACAGCTGGATAAGCGGCTGCTTGTTTCACACAGGATTCGATCAGGAGATTCGGAGATGCATTGGTGAAGATCAGATTTATGATGTATTGAAAGCTTGCCATGATGGACCTTGTGGAGGACATTTCGTGGATAAAAGAACAGCACACAAGGTTCTCAGGATGGGATATTACTGGCCCTCAATCTTCAAAGATGCAAAGAAATATGTCAGGGCCTGTGATAGCTACCAAAGAATGGGCCAGCCTAATCCCCAGGTAATTCTTGAACCATTTGAAAGATGGGCACTAGATTTTATAGGTCCCATTAATCCTCCATCTAATCAAAGAATTTACATACTAGTATGTACAGACTACATGACTAAGTGGGTAGAGGCCAAGGCACTTATCAAAGCTAATGAGGAATCAGTATTAACATTTTTATTTGAGGAAATCTTCGTTAGGTTTGGATTGTCTAGGGAGCTAGTCACTGATGGAGGACCTCCTTTTAATTCCCATGGCTTCAAAGACACATTGCAGAAATACCATATTAAGCATAGAATGACCACACCTTATCACCCCCAGTCAAATGGGAAAGTGGAAAGCACCAACAAATTCATAGAAGCTATTCTGACAAAAACAATAAAGGAGAACAGGAGGGATTGGTTTCAAAAGCTGCCTAAAGCACTTTGGGCTTATAGAACCACTTGGAAGAACACCACAGGCTTTTCACCCTATGAGTTAGTTTTTGGTAAAAATGTTGTTTTCCCTTTGGAGTTTGAAATCAAAACTTTAAGAACTGCTTTAGCTGTTAACCTCGATTTGACTGATGCACAGACA